>VZTB01009778.1:0-102566 GCA_013397245.1 Thryothorus ludovicianus | reverse complement strand
AAAAAAAATGTTAGAAATTGATTTGTTCTAAAATAAGTATCAGATTTCATTGGCTAAATCCCAGGTGGCTCCCATGCAGTAGGTCAGTCACAGAGTTGCACCAATGCTCAGCTGTCTGAGGAGGTTTATCCTTATCACCTCTGATGGGGTTAACATGAAGCCAACATTCCTCACAGGAAATGGGAAATTGAGATTACAAACTAATAGAGGACAGCCAATGGACACAAGACTGTAAAATGGAGAATAACTAATAGAGTAATCAAAAGGCACCAGGGAAAACCCACAGCAGAAGGGCTAAGTATGACAGAGAGTTGTTGTTTTAAAGTGTAATGAGATTTTTATCGTTAGCATGAGCCCATTACTGCAGAAGAAGGGCAAAATTATTAATAATGACAGAAAAGTTCAATAAATATTTCTGGTTTGCATTTTGAGCGAAGGAGGAGGATATACTTGTATCACTTGAGAAAGACAAAGTACTTCATGCTGCAGCTGCAATCAAGAGCAACTCAAAGGATAACAACAGGAACTCTCTGAAAGCACCCTGGGACATGGTTGACATGCTGGTGCTAATTTTAATACATCTCTGAAGACTGATAACATCATACCAATATCCATGTAAGGCAAGGGAAGTGACTCAGCTGCACAAAAACTGGTTTGCTCCGGGCTAAATCCTGGGCAAAAAAAGGAAAAAAATGTGTCCATCTATGTAATTGAGGGAAAATTATGGGACAGGAATTTATAGAAGGTTGAGTTGATAACCCTTCATCAAGCTGACCTTGACAGATGTGAGGTTTTGAGTGGTTTGAGGTGTTTGATTTAATAATGCACACAATTCCCTAATAGATACCATAAGCTATAAGGAAATTAAAACAGTAAGGAATAGGGAGTTGGTTGCTCCACAGTGCTTTTCAGGAGCTGTGATCAGAGTTTTGTCAAGAGCTCTCAAGCAAGGAGCTCAGTGTATGAGATCCCACCGTGTTTATCAGCAGCCTGGGGAAAGCTCAACACCTCACTACCAGCACTGGGCGAACTGGGAGGGCTTCCACAGGGACACATCCACTCCCACAGCAGCTGTTTCAGTGCAATTCCAGGCAGGGCTGCTCTGGAAAGGGCAGGAGTATTTGTGGAATGGGAAATTTTGGGAAGGAGAGAAGTCGAGAGGGATTAATGGTTCATAATCTCAGTAACAATATCAGCAACGAAGCACAGAACCAGTAGCAAAGCACTAAAGATCTGTGCAATTTTAAGGCTTTCCTGAATTTATGAAACAGGAACAGTAGCACTTCCCACCACTGTATATGACAGATACTGGTATGTTTAAAATCAATGTTCACATTCACTGACAATATTGGAAAAACACAACAAAAAGAAGTCAAGATGCTATGGAAAGCATCAGAATATTTGTTTTAGGGCCAGAATATGTCTCAATAAAGAATAGGTAAGAGATCACTCTGGTTATTTTATCAAAAAGATTGAAAGGGACTTGATTATAAGTGTGTCCTTGGGGATAAGATACCAGCTCCTAAAGAGCTTCTTAATATAATAGAGAACAACATAACAAGGAGCAATGTCTACAAGGCTAAATCAGACAAGTTGAAAAACTTGGCAAGTTTTCTCTTCTGCCCAACCACAATGAGGGGGAAACAAAATGAAGCAAACCACAAAACCTCAGCAACATTATTTCCACCATCACCACCCTTAATAAAACAGTTACAACACCTGAAGCTGTGAAATAATCATTGGGGATGCCGAAGACCAAATTCACATGGCTGAGCTCTTGAAAATGGCTCATTGCTGAATTTATAAAGATACCTGTCTGCTGAAACAGGGCCACAAAAATGACAGCACGGGGGGTATCACCTTGATTAACAAAAATAATTTCCAGATAAGCTCCTCTTAAGCAGCTAAACAGAATCTTTTAATTCTGTATATGGGTTTATTCTCTTCTCTGCCACAGTTTGTAAACACACTCTTCTTTGCCTTCCTTGGCCCAGCAGGCAGCTTTTTCAGAAGCAAAACCAAAAGGAGCCCGTGACGTTTCCAACACCTTCCTGAAGACATATTTTATACAGCTAATACCATCCCAGTGGGGAGACTCCCCAGAAATGGCAGGTGATAAAGAGCAATCAGAACACAAAAGCTCACTCCTGAGCGCTCACCTGGCTCACTGCAGAGCCTGCTCAGCTCTGCTTCCCCTCACCCACCTCCCCCAAAGCCAGCTCAGCTTTCTGGGAGCTGAGGATCTGTCCTCAAGGCTTCAGCTGAGCCCGTGGAGCTGATGTTAACTCACTTAGGTCTGTTACATCTTCCAGGCAGGTCTTGTTTTATTTTACGGGGTATTTGGAGTATTTCAAAGCATCTTTCATCTGAAAGGCTCCCGATAAATTGCAAGCCCTGAATAAGCACGGAGAGAGCTATTCATGCACCTTTGTTCTCCAAATTCCCTCTATTCAAACGGGCACCGAGGAAAGAGATTGCAATTCTAGGAATACATTTTGGTGGGATACAAGCTACTCTCACTAGAATTGAGCCTTGATCAATCATTTCTTCCTCTCTCTTTCTCTCTCAGCCTTCAGCTGAGCAAACCAAGTTCCAGGTAGGAGCAAGTCATTAATGTCAGTGAGATCCTACTGCTTGCATTGCTGAAGAAGGTTCCCAGAATGCCAGCACTGACCTGCAGAGACTTTATTCATTCCTAAAGACTCTCTTAAAACTGCATGAAAACACCTGAGCCTGCATCTGTAAGGCCCCTGCTTTCAACAGAGCTGGAATCACCAGTGATGAACAATTTGGTTTCCAGCTGCTTTGTAGAGCTCTCCAGATCCAAGGAGTGTTTCAGAGGCATCTCTAAAATACAGTTTAACATGCCTGCTATCACTGGCACTGCTACCACAAGAGGTTACAGGATATACAACTTAAAATAAATGGCAAATTAGTGACAAGAATGAGAATAGACCCTGTGGCAGCTCAGCCACTTAGACTTGAATACGATACACTTTAGTGCACAGTCAAGAAAAAAAATAGTATTTCTGAATTCTTTTTAGAATCCCATAAAAATCCACTACTCTTTCAACAGCTACTCACCTCACCAGGAGTACAAGAAGTTCTGCTTGCATTAGCCATTTAAGCCACCCCAAATTAACAGTAATTGACTTAGAAAAGCCAATTTACATTTCCAATTGCTCTAGGAAGCAAATTTACACCTTGGTCAGTACTTGACTGATCCCATTTCCTCTGAAAATTTGCATTTTAGACACACTCACCACTTCCTGCACCCAGAGCAAAGGTGCTGTGAATGAAAACACTCATTTCAAACCTTCTTGTAGCCACAGAGTTGTGCCTGAGGTCAGCAACTTGAGGGACGCTCTTTTAAAACCACTTTATCTTACCCTGAAACCTGAAAGATGTTCTGTAAATTATTGAATTACAGGAGGAGAAAACAGGCAATAATTCTCAGATAAAGCCCAGCCACCCTAACTTTTGCTGACTTCCTGAACTCCCACTTGACACGAGGCTAATCCCATTGAATCCACAGTGATGGATTCACACAGTCCCGACAGCAAGGGCAAACTGGGCCAGCATTTCCTCCTGGAAAAACCAGGGATGGGCATTGCACACAGTTTGCTTCTCCCAAGTCACCCCTATGCCAACAAAGAGAGTCAGCAAGTACAGGATTCGGGAGTACAACAGTAAAATGGCAATGCTGGAGTGAATCCAGGAGAGAAAACTGTGGAATGTGGACAAGACTCTGGGCTCCACCAGAGCTGCTGCATCTTTAATTATTCTCCCCATATAAAATGCAGCAAGATAAGTCATCAGTTAAACTGGCAGAGCTTATAAAAAGCAAAAGTACATTAAAATATAAATTATAAGGGCAATGAAAATATATTGTGCATGGTACACGGAATCATTCAGCATCCTTAAAAAAAATCATCTAAATAGGCATCAGGAACACTGAAGAGTTACAATTCAGTGTAATCCATAAAGAGACATTAAGTTAGTTGTGCTTACAGTCTGTGAAGAAAGCAGTTAAGATTCCTAGGCTCTTATCCAGCATAAACAGTGCTGCCCCATAGACTTATTTTTGCCTGGAAAAAAAAATAAAAAATCTATAGTTCCTTTCCTCACCAATGAAGGAAGCATAAAAGAAAATAGTCAAACAGTTAATCTATTAAAGAGGCATCTAAATACTTGAAACAGATAAATCTGACAAGTATGAGGGTTTTTTTAAAAAATGGTTAGAGGGAAATAAGGCTCAGTTTGAGAAAAAAAAAATCATTAGGAAGTGTTGATATTTTAAGACACTAGATTTATGCAAGAAAATTAAAAGGAAAAACTGAAGGCTGCCTTAAAGCAACAAAGGAGAAAGCGTGCAGCAGGCTGTCACTGAGACTTTCAAGTCCCTTTTATCCCAGATGCAGCACTAACAGGGCCAAGCAGCTGCTGGCTGTGGGATGGGGGGAGGCAGCATCCCCCCAAATCTGAAGGGCACAAACACACGGCCATCAGCTGCAGGGCAGCCACTGCACCCCGTGTTCAGCCACTCAATTATGTCATTAATAAAGCTGATCTGTCAATGATACCAGGGCACTGTGACACAGACACACATCTATAAAATTCAGTGTGCAGCTCCACATGGGTTAGAGCTAGAGAATAAAAACTTGTAGGCAGCTCCTTGATGCAGGATATTGTGTCCACCACGCTTGGCTCAGATGTGTTAATAAGGAACAGAGCTCTGTGCAAGCTGCCCATCGGTGCCCTGGCTTCAGGCTAAATTACACTTGCAATGGCATTTGCAGAATTAAAGCACTAAAAGGGTACTTACATCTCCTGCTTTAATTTTTGCCTTGCCTTATTTCAGAAGGAGCAGAGGAGAATAATCCAGCGGCACAGTGCAGCCTGCATTAGTCAGGGTCTGGGCAATTAGCATCTTTAATAAAAACTGCTCGAGGATAAGGTATATTTGGAGGCAAAAAAAAAATAAAATTTAAATTATCTAATTTTGATATGCTCGGGATTCAAAGCAAAGCTTCTTGCTGTCTTCAAAGCCTCATTGAATGTCAGTAAGAAAAGTATCAGTCTGTCTCTTGCTACAACATTCATTTATTACCATCCATTCACTCACAAATGTCAATGTTGTTTCACCCTCCCATTCCTCCTCATCTCTTTTGCACCTCCACTCCAAAAAAAATATTTATGGCCTTTCCTAATGAACCTGGTGTGATTTTTCTACTGCTGGAGACTTAAATAAGGCAGAGTGCTGTAGTATCCTGCAGTGCAAAGGAAAAGCACACCAGTGTGCATGCATACATTATAGAAAACAGGCCATGTGTTATACAGAAGTCTTTATGAGGGTTAGATTTATTCCTCTTACAGCATAAAAGCAAAAAATTGCATTGTGTTTCTAACAGATAGCACCACTTACACCTGGGAATGTAAATCCTACCAGCACGGAATGACAATTACAGAGCTGCACAGGCTTCCCCCAGCTGGCAGTGCCACAGTGCCCAACTCCAGCAGCAGAGGAGGGTGGAATGTATTCCAAACTACAGGGCTTGGAAAAACTACTGAATCTGTTCCACCTATTGAATTGTCATAAAGAGCTCTGTCAGCCTGATGACATTCATCAGATCAGCTTGATCTGGTGAATTTATACATTATCCTTTCCCTTTTCTTCTGCTAGCAAAGAACATGAGGAGGGATGGAGAGCAGACACACACAGATGGGCACATTTACTCCTGAGCTCCTCTAATCCTACCCACAGCACCAAGAACAAGAGGAACAGTAGTAAAAGGATTGTCATAGAAATTTGAGCATGTTCCAGTGAAGCATCCCCAAATTCTGGTTGTGAACAACAATGTTGCTTTCTAGGAAGGGGAGGAAGAAATGAGAATTATGATATATGGTGATAAGGCCAAGATCATTCCTTGTTCATCCCTCCTGCTGTTTAGACAGGTTAATTCTGAAGGAACGCTCTGTTGATTAGCAGTGCTCTTTTGAAACTGTGACAAATGACACCAAGATCATTTTTTAATGGCCTAAGAAGTCAAATAAGTTATCCATTGGCACAGGACAGCAGCTGATGGCTTTAAAGGAGTACAAATCTAGAGGTTTGGCTCCTGAGCACCACAGTAACACAGCCAAGCAGCAGCATCATGCTGGGTAGCAGCAGAATCCTCATCCCTGCTGAAGTCACAAGGGCCCCACTGAAGGATTGAGGACTTCCCTGTGCCAAGTGCCACTTCCTTCCCAAAAATGCTCAATTTACTACAAGACAGAACAACTCTGAAAAGCAAGCACGGGGGGAGGCTCACAGGAGGATGACGATGTTTTCCCAGCTCATCTTAAGTTTTCCTCATACATCAGGAAACTCTGCCAATGAAGTAGTAGCTGTATTTCAGCACCCAAGCTGTTCTTCAGCAGGGCAGAATGCCTTCAAAACCACTTTGCATATGCAAAACTCTGCATCAGGCATTTGCAAACAAGCAATATCTTGGGGTTTAGACCAACTGTGTGGCTTTTGTGGATGCACACTGGCCATGGCTTGCCTGGACTGTGGGTGCCTATAAACACCCAACCATGCTCCATATAAAAACAGTGTTTGAGATATGGGGACAGGAGACATCACTGCTCAAATCTCCAGGAGATAATGCCCATGGGCACACTCAGTTTGGCTGTAAGGATTTCACACAGAACAGAAAACCCAACCAAGGGAAGTTTTTTCAACAAACATTTTTGATAATTGCGTACATGGCAGGAGAAGATAAGAAGGGAGCATGAAAGCTGCCTGCAGTTATCAGGGAGGACGAAACAGCTTGAAACGCTTCCAGTTATGGAAGTTCTACTGTAAGAACTTTGTCATTTCAATTTTTCTCGTACACTTTATGGTGCTCTACATTTCTGTGAATTCTTATCTCTTCAGCCCAATGCCACAGGCTACAGGTCTGGAACACAGCCCAGTTCCCACTTTAGTCATCACAGAAGGGAGGGAATGCATCTCATGTCACAGCAGAGCTAAGCACTGCCACTTCCATCCCCAGAAGACTCTGCAGGATCTTCTGGCTCACCAAGCAAATGTGAATCTGAGGGGCATCTTCTTCCAGTGCTGCTGCCACTTCTTTCTCCATCATCGCTGCTGTTTAATTTGTCTGAGAAACAGGATATTAGCACAGTAAGTTGCTGGCTGCCAACCAGAGAAAAACAGCTCTGCAGCTGACAAAGCCCAGGGTCGATCTCTTGCTCCTCCAGAATAATCCACTTCTGGCTGGCTGACAGAAGCCAGCAAGACTCTTCCACCACAAGCCCATGCCTCTCCATAGGATGCAGGTGGTAACTCACACCAAGTTGGCTGCCCTCATGTTTGCTGTTTGGTCAGATGGATTCATTTTTAAATAGCACCCTTGGTGGGGCTACAAGTTCAAAACTCAACAGGATCTGCTTAGCACCATTTCCTTTAAAGGCAGAATAACCCAGTGTCACACTGCTTTATAGGCTAAAAAATCCCAACTGCTTCCTCTGGGGGCTTCAAACAAGCCCCCACACATTCGGTTTCCTGACTACAGGACTGGCTTGGATTGGTCACACAGAGCCTCCCCAGCAGCTGTCAGGCTGCTGTTGTCTCTGTCACCAGTTCCTGATGCATGGAATGAGAAAAATTTCTCCAGTACTTGATAAAACTCTTGAGATCCAAGTGCTATTTTATTTGTGCAAAGACATTTCATAAACTTGGTGTGCACAGGCAAAGTTTTCCATCTCTTTGCAGAGTTTGCTGCTTGGATTGCCACATTTAACTCACTCTACACACAGCTCACCCAGGTTAGCCTTGCAGGGATGCAATCTGCAAGGAACTAAAGCACCAACTCGAAATAAAAGTAGCATGAAACAATACTGAGGAGAAAGAAGCAAAGAACTGAACAAAGCAAGTGTCCTTGTAATGCCACAAAATTATAGTCTCACTCTTCAGTCTTTGTTTCCTTTTGTATCCATGCTCCTGAGGAGAGTGGAGGGAAAGGAAATAATTGAATAAGTGTCCTTCCCAAGATGCTTGCAGCACAACAAAAAGCTGTGCTTTAATGGCTCTGTTCACCCACGTGCAGCCCAGCTATTTCAGACCCTTCAATCTCTACTGGCACTACACAATCGTGGCTCAGGCTCACTCCTCGTGTAAAAGCCCCAGCTCAGGTTACACATTAATGTGTACCTTGCTGCCCTGTAGCTCCTGGAAGGCACCACTTAAACCAAAGGAGAGGATCCAGGCTCAGGCAGGTGAGGAACTCTCCTTTCAGTCAATGCAAAGCTAATAATTTTCCTAAGAAGCAATGGCACTTGAAACTTTTCTTGACATTTTCATTTTCTGGTTATACACAGACAAAGCCACCTCTTTATAGCTACACAGAAAATGCATTCAGTACATCAGAGCCTGTTTTATGCATGGCACTTTGGAGCTGCAGCAATCATTACACTTAAGGACACAGTATCAAGCAGCTTAATACCCCGTGTGTTATCCATCCCCCACTTCCCAGAGCCATCCCAGTGCAGGACCACATCATCCAGTGTTTACTGCCTAATGGGTCCCTCTGGGATGCTTACGGATTTCTCCACAGCACAAAGTTTTTATTCCATCAACATAGTCCTTCCTCCCTTTCCCAAGGCTTGTGCTGCTCCTGGCAGCTCTCTTTGCTCAGAGTCACCAGACCTCTGCCCTAATTGGAGGCCCCTCTTTAATGCCTGCCCAGTTTTCTGCCACTTTGTCCAATTTGTTTCCTTGTGAGGGAACACTTTTGCCCTGTCCTCCGTGAGCAGCATTCCCTCAGTGGCCTGACACAAAGTCTATCCCATGATGTATTGGTCTGCAGCTCTGCTCCTCTCTTTATGTGCTTTAATAATTCTATATTAGGGAGAAGTGACAATATAATCCTTGGTCCAATTTTACCATGACCATATTTGAAATTCAGTAAAGGTTTTTAAAGCTTGTCCAGCATTTTAAAGACCAAAACAAAACACTTGTTCTTAATAGCAGCTGTACAATCTAATTTGTGGCTGACTGACTTAGTCCTAAACAAAGTAAAATCAGAATATGAAGTGAGTTAGTCAGGTGGCATGTCAAGAAGTTTTGTGGGGCTTTTGTTTTGTGATTTTTTTTTTTAAATTATGACTATCAGCTTACACAATAATTGCAAAAGGGAGATATTTCAGAAAACTGGTCCTACCTCCATGCAAAACATTGAGATTCTTGAATTATAACACGTTCCTGACCTTTTCTTAAGCAATTAAGCACACCATTATGGGCACCTCTGCAGCCCAAGCAGCCAGACCTGCTGAGAACCTGGCTTTCCAGCCTCCACAGTTGTCAGATTCTTTAAACACAGCACAGTAATTGAACATGAAATCCCCACCTGCAGCCACAGACCCAGCAGCACCACATCCTTCAAGATACCAAACAAACATGAAGAGTTCCCAGTTCCCAGGATGTTCCTCCCCATTCCCAGGACAAACACCTTTATGCAATGTACATTCAGTCAACTTTACAGATAATTCAAAAGCAGTAGTTTTGAGTGTCAAAACTTAAGGAACACATCCTACCTTAAGTGGATTATTCACCAGCTCTCCTTACACAGACACACAGAATTTGTCATCCCTGATGTGTTAGTCCAGGTAAGTGATCAAGGTCTCTTCTGTGATTTATGCCATTTCTATTCTGGTCCCATTTGGCACTTGTGGGTCAGTTTTCCATGAGGACATTGTCCACCAAAGAACAGATCCCTCTCCATTCTCCCCTCAAAGCAAGTAATAACCACTAACAGTCAGCACTACTTGGTTCTACTTAAATCCTTTAAACAAGGGTCATAAGCTTTTAAACCCAAACACCAAGTCCAATTTAAACCCTGGTGTACGCTGAAATGTGGATCAGCAAGAAAGAATTATCCAATGAATAAATTTTAGAAGGAAACACAAAACTAAAGAGCTGTAAGAAAAAAATAGAAGGCAGTACGGACAGAGCTGAGAAATAACTGGTCACAGAAGTGCAAGGCTTAAATCGTCTCATTAATGCTTAATAAAAAATAAATAAGGACAATCAGGACCCCTTGGGTGGCCTGAAGATGTGCACTTCAGAGTGCAGGGAACACAAGCCTCTTAGCAGCAGCTGCTGTAATCTGTGTTACACATCAGAACATTAACGCTGCTCCTGGGCTGCACTTCTCATCCACCTGCAATTTGGAGAGGTGTCCCAGATTTAATACAGACCTGGGAGATTACTGAGCACATCCTGGCTCATCTGTAATAAAAGAAGCTGCTGCTATGCCTTGCTTCTCCCTGTAGTGATTATAAAACAGCACATAATCTCTAAGTGTTGGGGGCAGGGATCTGCTCAGTTCTCAATTAGGGGATTTTTTTCAGATTTCTGTAGGGGGAATGTGGCAACAACAGCAGGTTTGTACCAATTCTTTCCATTTAGAAGTGTTCAAGAGATGACTTGGAAAAAAAAAAACAACAAATCACCAAAGTGTTCAAATAAAAAAAACCCACACTTTCCCCAAGGCAAAGCATCCCATTTTGAGGTTCAGAATTCCTCCTACAGCTGAAATGATCAACATGAAATGTTCATCCTGCAATACAAAAAAGAGAGAAGTTGTGCCAAGTGTACATTTTCCCGAAAAACAGTTTCAGACAACACTGTGTCTCCTCCTGCTCCTCCACACGCCCAACCAATGTTCCTTCATACAGAGAACCAGGGCTCAGATGTGCAGGACAGCAGCTCTGGATACAAATATAACATATTTACACAAGGGTTTTAGAGTTCAGATCAGGGACACTCCATCCAACTGCAATGGAATAAGGAATGGCACAAAAAGGCCACTCTTAGAGCAGGTCTCAGAGTGAGCAGCATTTAACACTGACCCCTGCTATCAATAAGCACCACGGCATTGTTCCACTGCCAGAGCACAGTGGAGACTCTGCATCCATGGGGAAATGCCTTAGAAACCTCCTCTCTAGCTTCAGCTGGCAAAACTCTCCACTTAAATACACACAGCTTGCCCAAAAACTCAAGACAAACCAGCTGCCCTCACCAGTAAGAGCAGAATCACAAGATTGGGAAAGACCTTTAAGATCATCAAGCCCAACTCATGCCCTAACACCTCTACCAGACCATAGCACTAAGTGCTACAATCAGGATGTTTTTAAACACATCCAGGGATGGTGACTCCACCACCTTCCTCAGGCAAAGCATTCCAGTGCTTTATCACTCTTTCCATAAAAAACTTTTTCCTAGCATCCAGCCCATATTTCCCTTGTTGTAGCTTAAGACTCTGTCCTCTTGTTCTGTCAGTGCTCCCTGGAGAAAGAGACTGACCCCCACCTGACTGCAGCCACCTTCCAGGGAGCTGCAGAGAGTGATAAGGTCATCTCTGAGTCTCCTTCTCTCCAGGCTGAACACCCCCAGCTCCCTCAGTTCTTCACAGGGTTTGTGTTCTCAGCCCCCTCAGAGGTGCTGGGGCCAGGCAGGTCACACTTCCCAAAACACCAGCTCCCACCAATTCATTCATTTCTCATCCCCTATCTCCACTTGGGGCAAGGATGAACCTTTTGAATTGTTTCCTTCCTCCCACTTCCACCTCGTTCCACAGCACGACACTGCAGCCCCCTGCTCCAAATGCCAGGCTCCCTGCCCCAGGCACGGGGCGTTCTCCCGCTGTCAGCACCAGGGCATATGTGCTCCTCAGCTTCCTCAAGTGCGCTATTCTGAGCCCTGCTAAGAAAAATCTATGACTTTGCACCCTGTCTGAGCCTCAGCAGCAATCACTAACACTCTACGTTCTCAAATTTAATCTCATTTCTGATTAAACTTTCCTCTCTGCCATTTGTAATCTCGCTTGGCGATGTGCTTTGTGCAGCTCAGTATAAATATGTGCTTTAGAATTAAACCGGTTCAGCAATTTTGACAATGATTTCTTGGAAATTAAGCTGGGACAATTTGTTTGGCTGAAGTGGAATCATTTGAAACATACGACAGAAAGGCTATAAAGTACTTTGTAGTGTAGCACACTAATAAATATCAGCAATTCACGTCTCATTTATGTCTGGTTGTAGGGCTGGTAGGCAGAGGGTTGTGACAATGTGGTATCCTCTGACCAAAGGCAGAAACAACATTTCTGCTTAAACTCTAAACTGCAAAGCAAAAGACCACACAGAGGTGACAAATATCCTAAGGAATAACCTGATTAATAACAACAGTTTAAAATGGAGCTGAACAGCCAGAGGAAGGCTCTAAAGGCCTTAGTCTCAAGAATGATGACCCCAAGCTCATGTTATCCCATTGCTCAGCACGAGGCCATTGGACAGCTACACTGCACCAGCTGAAAAATAATAACTGTTTACAGCAGGCTGACAGCTTCAGAACTCTCCTCCAGCCACCCCTAAGTCCATGGCAGCAGGCAGAGACACGAACAGCCTCAGCCACACAGCTCCTCCTGCCCCCAAACCCGAGATCCCCGGGGCTGGGGCTCCCCCAGAGGCTCTGACACACATCAGGGCTCTGGGGAGCTGTGAGACAGAGCTTTGCCTCATCCCTCACCAGGGACTGCAATGCCAAAGTCCTCAAGAGACTCCTCAGCCCGGGAACATAAAGATTTCATCACTCCTGTGGGAAATATTACACACATGATTAAATTTAAGGAAAATTCTTGCCAAATAGCATCTTCCCAAATCCTCAAGCCCTCCATGCCTGTCTCTGTGTGATATTTGTGGTAACTACTTCCTCAATTTCAAGACTGCTTAGTTTTATAGCAACCTCTTCAGTCACTCCACCTAATTTTAATTCTAAAGCAATTTAGCAAATGTTATTTTTGCTCCAAAACACTTTCCTCCACTCTTCTTCCTCACACACTTTTAAACTCCCATTCTGTCTTCTCCCTTAAATTCTTCTGTTCCTTAGCCCTTAAGAATCTCTTTGTCCTGTTTCTTCTTCACAGCCTACTTTATTCCTACACGTTCTCAGTCACCCCCAGACATTTCTCTGGTGGCCTGACCCTATCACATCCTGACTCATCTCAGAATAAACAAACAATTCTCCCCACTTCAGCATTCACTCTGATACACCCTGCAAAGTTCGCAGCACAACACCCTGACAGACATCACTCCTCTGCAGTGCTCCAGAGCTCATCACCAAATATTTAATATCCACTTCCAATAACCACTGCTCATCTGAGATTAATTTCCACTACGAATTAACACAGCAGGGGCAGAGCAATTATCTGAGGACCTAAGGATTCACTGGGTGAATATCCACAGGGGTAGTGTGAGGGCCATGGGAGATGGAAAAGGAGGAGAAGGGTGATGGGCCATGGGAGGTGCTTTCACTCCTCTGCAAGCTGCCAACAGCTTCACCTGGAAGGCTCGGTGTCCAAAGTAATCTCAGCACAAACACTCCCACTCCCTGCTCTCCAAATGAATCAGCAGCACTCATGGGTAAAGGAAGGAAAAAATATAGGGCAAGAGCTGAGCATTCAGTGCAGCAGATGGAGGCAACAACGACGCGTCCCCCAGAGCAGCTCTCGGAAATCCAACATATTCCCTGGGTGCTGATCCCAAGGGTCTTCCCCTCTCCCCACCCTCCTGGCAGCATCCCCGTGCTGAAAACACAGGGCAAGATACTCCCCAAGTCCCTACAGGCATCCTCTCCTACTCATCTGCACTACTGGGGCAAAGCAAGGTGGTCTGCTCAGCAAAAATCAGCCATGCACTGAAAGCCTCAGCACTGTTTTCCAGGGCTTCAAACAGGAGAAAATCCTCAGATCCACTGTAAATACTTCCTTTAAAATGTTTCCAAAGTGCCACTGCCCTGTGGCACAGACTTTTAAACACACCAAACCATTAATACCAATAGACCAGGGATCTTTTCCCTGTGTCATTGGAGGCTGAGCTCCCATTCCTAAATAGAGTCTCAGAAAACTAAAGAAAAGGTGCATCCCTAATGAATATTGAAACACTCAGGTTTTTATTCTCCACTTATCTCTGCTCTGGTGGTCTACTGATCTAGATATTTAAGGAGCTCTTCTAGCACAATCAAATTGCAATTTCTCTCTCTCCACAATTAATCCAAGGGGCTATTGGGCTAAGTAAAACAAAGGGACTAATTTAATCCTAGCTGAAATTCTTTCAAAATCAGTAATAGCATACTTACAACATTATTGAACCATTATTATTACCACTTTTCCCCACTTTTTTTCTTTCAGTGTTACTGAAGGGCTTCTTCATTTGCTTTTAATAAGAAATATATACAATAAACAAATCCTGGCTTTTTACTGTGATAACCATCTTCTAGGACAGTGAGACAAAGTAAATTTAGTTGAAATTATCTGCAGAAAACACCCATTCTGAACTACCTGAGCTGGTATGGAGCCCAATTATAACCCCCACACACCTTTACACAATTAAAGCAGCCATCTTTTATAAACACACCTCCAAAGCCCCCCTGTTCAACCACATATTCTGACTGCAGGCACGAGGAGATATTTTCCCAACTCTGTGAAGCAGCAGGAGAGACCATGGCAGGGCCAATGTGCTAAGAAATGTGTAGGAGGCAGCAATAACAAACTGACACGAAGAAATAAAGTTGTAGCTGGAACAAATGGAGCTCTGTGGAGAAGTTTGGGGAGTTTCTCTCTGATCTAACGTGCCACCCCACCCACCACTAGACCTAGATATGCCTCCCATCCCTCTGGCATGACCAAGCCATCCTGTGCAAAGGAGGCTTGAATCTGGGTTACCAGAGCCCTTCTGAAAAGTGCTTTTATTCCTCAGCAAGCACCAACAAGACCTCATTTCCAGCTGGCAGGAATTACCCAGGATGAAGCTAGTTTCTGTATTGTCATTACCCAACTGTTTTTTCTCACTAGACATCCTGAATTTTCAAGTGGTACAAAACATTTACTGGGGCCTGCATGAATACACTAAATTATGGCTTACCTAACAGCACCACCTCCTTCTAGCTTTCCACCTTCAGGCCAGATTTCTGTAATTTAGCAACAACACCTCATCTAAGGCTTGAAAAGCTTTCAGCTGGCTGAGCAGAGGCAGCAAATAAAGAACAGTAAGGCTGCAAACATAACCAAGCTGAGATTCAATTCAGAAAGAAGACATGGTAGACTTTTGGTCTCCAAAACTCAGAGGTGCACACAGCAGAATTAAACAGGCTGCATTTAAATTTGCTTTTCTACATCCAGTCTAGCAGCAGTGGGAATTCCCATAACTATTAGTCCATGTCTGCTTTAGTCACACAAAACAGATCATCCCTTTAGGAAATGGGCTGGCTGTCTTGTTCACTTGTTGTTATTGAAAGATAGGTCAAATAATCTCAGTATCTCTCTCAGTGTCCCAAATCCACACTGCACAAAGAATAGAGCTGGGCTCTGAGAAGTGTGTACTAATTTAGTGTCATCCAAAATTTTGCCCTGTTTCCCTTTCCCCTGTGCCATGGGGTCTGAGGTTCACTTTCTTTCTGGGTTTCACTTGATTTTTCACTGTATGCCCCTACATTGAAACACCAACATCAGTTCAGGATTGGGAACATGCTTAAGAACACATCCCAGTCCTTATTTTGGTGCTCACATCCTGTACTTAGATCCAGTGTTGTACTGCCATGAGGACCAGCTGTGGTACGGACCACACATTAGCCAAAGCTCTGTAGAGTAAAGCTCTGTATTTACAGCCTGACAACCAAACCCTGGGTGCCTCTACATCCCATCTCAGCAACTGGAGCCCCAAGAGTTCCAGTTCCTCCACGTGAATCAAAGCCCTCTCCTGTTGTGTTTAATCAGAGAACAGAAACAAGGATGCTCTGGTAGGAAAGTGCATCGAGCACCTCGGCTCCCCCATCTGGCAAATGTCCCTCTCCTGTGTGCAGAACTCAGGACTCCTGTTTACCCATTGATTTTTAAATAACATTTCCCAACCTGGATGCACAGAATAGCTCCAGTAAATCTTCCTGCTGATGCCTTCCCGAGGCAGCCAACAGCCTGAACCAACAGCACTACCAGGGGCTGTGACCTTCCCCATCCATCTTAATTAGGTATTAACTTCAAAAGGCTTTTTGCTACACAGCTCCTGCCAGCATCAAACAAAAAGACAAACACCACCCTTGAGTCGTCAAAAATTTAATTACAGGGTCTCTTGGAGAGGTGGCTCTGCCTGCTTCTCTGGTTTTCACTCCAGGAATTTATAGCAGGGAAACAGCACTTTAGCAATACTTAGAAGAGCCCTACAATGAGAAAATACACCAAGAGATACTTGCACAAAGTACAGCTCTATCTATCTCAACAGAAGCACTCACATGGCTTATTTAATGCTCTCCCACCTAGGTTTTCACATGTTCTCTACCTGTCCCTTTTTCCAGCACGGGTATGGACAGCCCGTGCAGACCCTGCAGCCCAACCCGTGGGCACCCATCAATCCATTTCATTGCACGGTCTGGGGTGAAGCAAAGGGTTCAGGAGGAAATGGGTTATCAGATAAAGTCACAAGGCACTCCAGAGTACATTTGCCACAGGAGCTCCTCATGCACTACAAACACAATCCTCACGCCCCAGAAGGCAAAGTGGCAGCAAATGCCAAAATGTAGTGAGGAGCTCCTGCCAAACCTGTAGCATCCAAGGTACTTTAATCCATGTATGAAGTAACTCATCTGCCTTGCGTTCTACCTTAGGAAAGCTGTGATAATAAATAACAAAAAAAAAAAAAAAACTTTAAGTTGAAAAAAATCCTAAGTACAATCTGCAAATATGGTTTGGTTCACCCAGAAACTGCTGTGACAATATTAAAGCCCTACTCTTGCAGGCACAGACTTAAAATCTCCAACTAAACAAACCACAGAATGGTACTCTGGAAAATCAGGACTGGGATGTTGCCTCCTAACACACCACACCTGATCCAGGAGCAGATCAAAGTGCAGCCATAGGGAGCAAGAGCAGAACCAGCTACCCAGGAAACATCTCAGCATTTATGGCTCTTCAGAGATAGCATTTCAAAAAAGGAATGTTTGGAGATGGGAATAACCAGTGGAACATTGTTATTCCTGTGCTCCTTTTTGCCTTGATGGGGCATAAGAGGCAAACATACAACGCTTTTCCCAGCCCATCCAGCCCAACAGCTCACCAGGGGCTTCTCCTCAGCATTGATATTTTTCTGATGTATATTTCTGTCTGATGTAATAACTCCTGCTTCTCTTTCCACGAGCTCCTCGGATCTGAAGAGTGATTGAAGCACCAAGGACACTGGCATTAGCAGTTTTCCTGTTGTTAGGACAAAGTTAAACAACCACATTTAGCAAGAAATCTCAGTGTGGATTACATCTGCATCCCTGCACCTTTTACCCACAGAAACTCAGGCATTTGTATAACAGTGCTGAATAAAACAATTGTTTTCTGACAGAATTGAGGCAGCACAATGTGCTGCAACAGAACAGTGACATTTATGCTTACAACTGAAAAATTGCTCTGCTCCACAGAGAAGCATTCAGGACTAAAATTTCCAAATAAAATATAGTCTTGCCTTAAATCTATTAGTTCTTCCCATGTTAATACATTAACCAAAGTTGTTTATATTACGTGAAGTAAAGATTATAATGTGAGTCACAAGAAACTCTCTTTTTTCTTTCACCTGATGACTTCAGGTAGCAACCTAATGTCATATGAAAAGCAATGAAAACATCAGAACCAGGCAATTCATCATTGCAGCAAAATGCTAAATAATAAGCTCCCCCATACCTGATTTCTCCTCTTTAATTTTAAAAAAATTCTTGCTACTTTGAGTTATTTTGAAGCTGTGCCTGTTTATTCTTCTGCCAAGTTGTTGAAATACTTTCAGCAGAGACAACAAAAGGAAACAAATTATTTCACAGAAAATAGAATAAGAGCATTTAATGTTATAGTGAGAGCCAAATCAACTGTTCCTATAATAAATCTTTAATCCCCTGAAAAAGTTCTCTTACAATAGCAGCACACTGAAGCAAGGAAGCAGCACAGCTCCAGTCATTCAGCTGACAGTGCAGCAGAGGAGCTGTTCATGTCTGACACAGTGACTGCAGCTCCTTGCTCCAAACGGGCAGGCATAAAACAAACGGGATTGTAGTGGCAGGAGCATCACCTGCAACCATCAGGTGACACAAGGTAAAGAGCACTCGCTGCACAAGGCTCCTGTGGAATAGCATTAAGGGGAACCCCAGGCCCTCCAGAGCCTTCCAGGTGGTGAAGAGCAGGGTTCAAGAGCTGCCCAGTGCACCCCGTGTGTTCTGCTGTGGGGAAGGGGCACCCAGCACAGAGGGCACAGCTGGCACCGTGCTGCTACCAACAAAGCTGTCTAAACCTTCCCTTCACCCCTGAGAGGAGAGAGTCCTCCAGTGTGAACTCTTGCTCCTCTCAGTGCTCTGACCACCAGATAAAAATATTCTCCATTTTTTCCCGTGCCCTGCAGGAGCCAAGTGCTGCTTCAACCCTCACCTGGTGCTCTCTGCAGATAAACCTCAAGTGCCTCATCGTGTGTCATCTGGACCTGCCAGCCCTCCCTCCCTGGAGGTGTCATAGGTTACAGGGCAAAATGTAACCAAAAACTGTGTATTCCATCACTTGGAACTGGGGTGGGGTAACCCTCTGTCCATGGCCCACCTGTTAAAAAACAGCTGGGACAGTTTTCTTTATCTCTTCCACAACCCATCCTCCCTCCAGGGAGAGATCTTCTGCTCATGGCCCAGTGAGTCTCACTGATAAAATTCCATCATCCCATTGGGAAATGCTCCACCCAGGGGGAGGAGCCAAGCATTCCTGCCTGGATAAAAACCCAAAATGTAAAACACCAAGCAGCCTTCTCCACTGGATCCTCAGAGGAAGATCAGGCCCATCTCTCTCCACTGCACCTTCAGAGGAAATCTACCTTTCTACAGGATCAACATTCCAGCAGAGCCACATCTGCCACTGCAGGAGGGCTGCAGCCACCATTGAATGGGACTGCCACCAACACCCTGAGCCACAGGGTGTCAGCTTGGATTCTGACTCTGTCAGTGGGCTTGGGTTTTGGTGTTATTCCATTTTAATTTTAGTTCTCCTAATAAAGAACTGTTATTCCTATCCCCATATTTCCACCTGAGAGCCCTTTAATTTTAAAATTATAACTGTGATGGAGGGGGTTTCCATTCTCCATTCCAAGGGAGGCTCCTGCCTTCCTTAGCAGACACCTGTCCTTCAAACCAAGACAGTGGGTCACTGCCCAGCTTCTCTGGGCCCAGAAATTGTCTCCAAAAAGGGTCTTGGTGTATCTCTGTCAGGAGGGGTTGCACATCTATGGTACCAGGCAAGCAAATTACGCCAGATCTATATTTAAAATGTGTGTTGCCCTCTGAGGTGTCCAGAGATACAATTGTAGAACCATGGGATGGTCTGGGTTGGAAGAGATCTTAAATCCCATCTCATTCCACCCTCTGCCATGGCAGGGACACCTTCCACTGTCCCAGGCTGCTCCCAGCCCTGTCCAGCCTGGCCTTGGGCACTGCCAGGGGTTCAGGGGCAGCCACAGCTGCTCTGTGCCAGGGCCTGCCCACCCTCACAGAGAACAATTCCCCTTCTGTATATCAAATCGAAATTTCCCATTTTTCAGGCCAAATGGGGTTTTAGTTTCAGTTTGACTTCTTCAGATTTTGTGCAATTCTTTAAGTTACCAAAACCAATTTAATAAATTGAAAGGCATTAATATCATTCATCTGGCTGTTCAGCAATGCTTATCAAAATTCTGATCTCCAGGGATGACAGCAACCAGCTTCACAGCTAAAATAAAAGTACAGGGGGCCTGTTGTGGGGGGGAGTTGTGGCTTTTTTTAGATTTTTTTTGGTTGTAGGGGAGGGATTTTTTGTCAGTTTTGTTTTTTTGAGGAGATATCTTGGCACAACAAAAAAATTTTGCAGCCATTAATATCTGGGACACTGGAAGTTAAATTTGCCTGAAAAATGTCAGTCACACCTGTTATGGGTAGGATGAACAAAGGGCCAGGTCACTGTATCAGTCCTTATTTGTTGAACAGGAAGATTTTTGTTTGTTTTAAAGAACCTCAGAAACACAACTGAGCTATTTACTCAGGTCTTGCAGCCAAACTGTCACAAGGGCTTTTAGTGCCAGGCTGAGCAGGATGTGCAAAGAAAAAAGCCCAGTGTGATCTAATCACCAAGAGCCTGGAAAAGATGATTTTCAGTCCGCACCAAACACTACTTGATTTTATTTGACCATTTTCCACAGACCAAATCAATATTTCAGAGCAGAGAAATCAATCAATGCACAAAACTTTTTCAATCATTGTGCTGAAGGAAGGGAATTCAGAGGAAAAAGCCTTCTCCACATCAGAGCAAGTGCTGTGTCACAAAGAGCACATAGCAAGGGCAAAGCCACATATGGAGGCTAAGTGCCCTTCCCAAATATAACAAAACTTCCCAACACAACCCTCTTTCAAGGGATGGAGTGACAGAAAAGCCTCAAGGGCACCCCCTCCAAGTTATTTGTGGCAACTCTACCACATTAAAAATATTGAGACATACTAGGTTGGTTATGTGCTTTGGCCAGGCACCTCCTCCTCTCAAACTTCATCTCATTTATTTAATTTCACAGGCCATTTGATTCTTCCATTTTCATTTTTGTGTTTGTTTCCTTTTAATTAAAAAAAAAAGCTTTGTTTTTTCATGCATTTTAAACTTTTTAAGAAATGAAGTTGCTGAAGCTGTTCTTTGTTATCCACATATTTTCTGACAGAAGAATAAAAAGCCTTCCAGAAGAATATTGCTGGCATGTAAACTGAAACAAAAGTGTTTATTGCTAGAGCTAGGAGACACCCTGTTCCTCTGTGGGGGCTGACCTTGACGAATACTTAGCAAGTTGATTGTTTGCCAATAAATTTTACTTCCTGGGAGAAAAAGAACGCTTCTTCACCTGAGATATTGTTTGGCATCATCTTGATGCTGACAAAGAAGTGCCCCAACAATTCCAGGGATCTTAAAAATTTCAGATTTTGGGCAAATCCTCTTTGCTCAACTCATGAGACACCACACCCAGCAGGTATGTTAAAAATGGAGGAGAAATCTGCAATAGCAGCAGAGCTGTGGCTGACAGACCTGTGGGACACTGGCACTTGGGGTAACACATCCACAACCCATCATTCTCTTGCCAAACACATCCTTCCCCACCTCAAACATTTCACAGCTGGCTCCAGGAGGAAAAGAGGCAGCCAAAACAAGCTCACTGTCATCTTTGAAACACCTTTCCCAACACTGACAAGTGTTCAGGTTCATTTCCTTCAGCATGCACAGCCTGTCAATCCTCACTACAAAATGTTCCACTCAACAAATTCTGCTCATCTCAAAAAAGTCTGGGTTTCCCCTGGGATAAGCCACCTTACTTACAGCATTTAACCTTGATAATTCCTGTCCTGCTGCTCACATGGGAGGTGTTCACCTATCCATCAGATCCTTCCTCCAGCCACACAGCATGGCACAAACAGCAAGTCATGTCTGTACAGAGCAGAGGAACCACCTCAAATGAAAAATTCATTCATAGTTTTATCATCTCTACATGCCAAGTCATATCTATCAATCATCCATGCTGATTCATTCAGCAAACTCTTCTGCTAAGACACACTGCCCTCAATTCCAGACATCTTTAACTCTCAGCATTCTCTGCAGATATGGAATAGTTCTCCTTTCTAGGATTTTACCTTGAAACCTCCTGTGGATCCGTATCTTAGCCATGAAGTGGCTGCTAAACACAACAAACTTCCTTTATAAATGCCTGGCTGGAAGTCAAGGATTCCTAAAGCCCTGGCATTTGGCATTTACAAAAAACCTGTTTGCAAAGCTTTCCCCAAAAGTAGTTTTAGTTTCTGGGTACCAGACTTTGCCTTTGGCCCAGAACCATCAGACTCAGCAATTTGTTTCTTTTGTCATTCCTAAGCCCTCTCAACAGGGACCAGCTCATGGCTTATCCTCTGCTGGCACACACAGTCCTACACTCACCAGGGTGTTTGGCTTTGCCCTGCAAAGTGCATGACTTCATTTCAACAAGGGAAGTCTCCATATCAACACTTTATAACTCCCCCTTCACAGGAGTCCACCTGCTTCCAAGGCAAACTGCCTTGTTTTCTTTTCACTTCCAGCTTATTTGCATCAATTTGAAAATACAAGGTTTTGGCTCTTACAAGTGGCCAATTTTGAGGCATTTATAGCTCTGGACCACTTGCAGCTTTACATGTTGGTGAAAGATGATCACTAAAACCTTGTGACACTGCAAACTCCCCTTAGGAACTCGAGCATCTTTTTAAGGGGCACTTTTAGCCTCTTAACCCCTTGCTGTCTATTCATAAGCCTTGCACAAGATTGGGTTTTTTTTTGCTTCTGCTGCTATGAATTTCTGCAGTTCTTGTGGCACGAAGTTGCTTCCTGCCAGCAATCACCTCTGAATTTTCATTATTAATGCCTTGGACAGGTCTATCCTGCAGCACACCCCATAATGAGATTTCTGCTGCTACTCTTTAAACAAAAACTCCCCTGCACACGGAGCCTCAGTGTCCCCTTGCCTCCTTACCTGAAACCAAACTTGAAACATCCCCCAGTGCAGCCTTTCTGTCAGGCATTGCTCTCAAGATCCTTCACAGGTCTGCACTTTCATCTCCTGATTTCTGGGGTTGCTGCAGTTCTGAAGAGGGAACAGCTTTTACTGCCAGACACACTGAGGAGAAGCTCACTCCTGTTTGTCACTATTCCCTTCTCCAGCAGCCTGAGAACAAAGCAGCAGGTGATTACCCACTCCTGCTACCAACCCACACTAAGATCAGGATTTTCCCATGCCTGAGTTTCCTCATTACCAGTGGGTTCATTGGGCTATTGATCACACTACAAATGTAAAAAATATCGTAATCCTCTTTCCTCTCCTCCCTACCCTTTCCAGACCATATGGCATCACTTCAGCACCCGTGTCATCCTGCCTATTCATCAGATCTCATCCACGCAACCCTTCAATTCCCACCCAAACCATGGATTTGGCCTCAGAACACTGCTTGGAATTAGCTGCTTTATTCCATACATCAAGCTGGCAGGACTGCCAGTGAGCAAACATAAAGGCAGGGGCAGCGTGGCTCGTTAGCAGAGCACACAGAGTTGCTGGGAGCATCTCAAAGATGAAAAGAACCGTTTCAAGCATCACATCCCCTCCAAAATAAACAAGAAAAAAGGCAGCAGTACAGCTTGTCAGACGAAGTTGATTACAAATCAAGCACATTCACAGACCCAGGTCACAACATTTGGGTTCATTAGTAAGAAAACATTAAACAAGCAGTGGCATTTGCTTCTTATGGCAGCAGAGTGGAAAATCAGCTTCTGAGTTCTCTTCTTTGCTATAGATCCCTGATAAAAGGGGTCTATTCATGTTCTGTCTGCTTTCAAATGATATTAAAAAAAATAAAATTTACCTTTTCTAAATCAGATTTCAAAACCTGATTATCTTAGTTTTAGCCACAATATCAAAGCCAAGCAAATGTTTAAATAATGAACAAAAATTGACTTGGATAGCCAGCAGATTATTCTATATTACACTCCAGCCCAGAATAGACTTCAACCTCAAAATTACTATTCTTGTTAAAAATTCATCCTTGAATCACAGTACCAGCAAGCAGTTCATTTAAATGTAGTAATTCTGAGAATCATTTCAGCTTTGATTACCAGGAAGACAGAAATATGGAGAGAGGTGTCAGGATAGCAGCTTGAGGGCATCCAGTCTACAGAAACAAGAGAGAGAGTTCTCTAGGAAGACTTGCCATTATCCCTAAGAAAATACATTTCAACCTCCCTGGAGTCTTGTTCATCCTCCTCACATCTGTCTTAGAAGTCCAAGTTTAGAAGCAGTGCCAGTAATAAATGAGATTTCCCCTATGCAAGTTCTGTTCCTCCCTGAGCAGTTATATAAATCTAACAAAAGGGATGCTGCTCCCCATGCCACCCCAAAGTTTTAGAGCTGGGGAGGGGAGAACAAGAGACAGATAAAAAAATGGAATTATATCTGGGAAAAATCTTACCATTTAAGGGGCACTTTCCACTTTACAACCATTTACAAAGCAATTCATTGAGTCTCAAAAGGCCCTCAAAGGAAAAAAGGGACAATAGGGGTAGCACAGAACATTGTTTAATGAGGGGGAAAAAATTCAACTTTTTTCCTATTAGTCTATTACTAAAAAATTGAAATTTTGTCACATTTAAATTCCAATTTGCTACTCACAATGGAGCATCTACCTTACTGTTGGAATATCTTTTTCTTCTGTGCTTCCAAACCCAGTTGTTAGCCCTTCTCTGCATGGCTGCAATGCCTCCAGTCACTTCCTTACCTTATCTGAAGGACGCTCTGAGGAATTGTTATCATTCCTTATGGAAATGGGAGACCAACTCTAACAGCACTCAACTCTCTCTACACCAAATAAAAGGGAAAAAACCAGGAGTGGGACAGCACAGCTTACAGCAGATCAGCACAGGAGCTCCTGCCTGAGTTTAGAAACATTTTTCAAGCTATAAATGAGTAACTCTATACTTATTTCTTTTTTTGTGTGTTGGAAATTCCTTCTCCAGCACCATTCAGAACTTGGTTACTTCCAAGAGGGATGTTTGCCATTATTTAGCTGTGTCCCCCACTCGAGAGGGAGAAGGAAAAGTTTTTATCACAAAGATAAAAACAAACAGCCAGGATAAAAAAAACCCTCTGCCTGCTGCAAACTGGACTGAGACACCAAACTTGTCACCCAGGCCATTGGGCAGCTGCCAAATTCAAATCCTCTGCTGCTCTGTCAGCCTTGGAGAAGCTCAGCTTGATAACCCAGAGATAGAAACTTTGACCAACAGGACTGAGACAAGACTGTTTCAAAAAACAAGAGTTGCCAGCCCAGACAAGTTGCTAATGAGCAGCTGTCCTATTAAATTTTGAAAAGCTACTTGATTCATAAGAGATTCCCTCCAGTATGACATTTGAGGATTTCTCTTAAAAATAAACACCAGAAAATTTAAAATCACTTGTCGGCAAACACACACAGGGATGCATTTGAGGATCCATGTCTTGGTATGGACAGAAAAGAGATTTTTTTTGTCCTTCATTCCCAGCCTTGAACTGCAAGTGCCTACATGGGAACTTTACTTCTTTCCTGGAAGTTGCCCTTTCAATAATCCTCAGTATAACAGAAGGGGCCCACAGGTAATTAACTCAGACTTTTCACAGCCTGAAAGCTAGACAGGTTTGTCAAAATGATTTTTATTCTTACGGTTTATTATCTTGTTGTGAAGATTTTTATGAGAAAAAGATTAAATCACCACCCTGATGTGTGCATTTCATTAAGCCTCTAATCCTTAAAGAGTCACTAACGCAGCTCACCATTGAAAAGCATTAAATCATCATTCAGTCATATTGACCAAAATAATCTCCTAATTATTTCAGAGAGGAGCAGAGCACCAGAGATGTGCTGGAAATGACACCTCAAAATGCACAAAACTAAAGGGATAGAAAGGCAACTTTGATTACTTTTGGTCTATATGAAAAATGGAACATGAGAAATATATCTCTACTGAGTGACTTACTAAGGGGAGGTGGGATTTTAAGAGGTTCAGGATTTGGGTGGGGTGTGGAACAAGTTTCAGCTGCAGCAGATCAGCCCCTGCCACTACAGCATACAATGAGCAATGAATTCCAGGTGAGGAACATTTAGCAAATTCAATCAACTTCTGAAGAAAATGTCCCAAAAGCACAGCCAGCCTGTAATAAAAATAAATTGCCGACCACACAGCTGCTAGTGGAGTCTGCATTAGCTGGAACTTGGTTTAGTTTTTCGTCTGGTTTTGCTCCCATAAGTGGAACTGGGAGCACATATGAAGGGCACCATTAAGAGGTTGGATTTCATGATCTTGGATGTCTTTTCCAAAATTGCTGATTTCTTCAGGCTGGAACTCACTCCTGGCTTTATCCCTTTCTTCTTCTTCCCCTTTGGGTGGACACAGAGGAAAGCTACTGCCATCAGCAGAGCCCCAGACACACAAACATCATTTTTCTCCCTTCCTACATCAGGTGATGATTTCTACAGCATTTCAAAGGCTTTTCCTGCCAGGGTCATGCACTCACATATTTGCTGAAGACTCAAGAACAGGGAGCAGCTATCACAACCAATGCAAGGAGGAATCCTGCCATGACTGATACAGCTTTGTATTCCATGTTAAATTTATCACCCCCTCTGTGACTGTAGCCATAAATCTTTCAAGAAGAGCTTGCTTCTAAGGCTTGATTTTGAGTATAATATTTGCAATTTAAACACCCAATGGACCAATAATAATTCACTGTCAACCTTTATAAACCCTTTTGAATAACTTGCATTCTCATTACTAGAAAGATCATCAGAAATGAAGAAAAAAAAGAAAGCAAGCAGGCTTAGAAGGAAGAAGAAATCCCTCAAGTCAAAATATGAGTTCAAAGGATAACTTCAGTATTTTTGTATTTTTTTAACCAACTCCCTGTTTTTTTATGGCTAATAAGGCTCAGAATCACCTTCCCAACTAAACAGACATGTAGGATTCACAGTGAGGCACAGCTCTCAGGTAGATGCACCTAGATCCCCTGAGAGGATTGAAGTTTAAAAGAAAAACAACACTTGTTCTTTGAGCAAACACTAAATAGACACGGCTTTAAAAGAGAGGAAACAAAGCAGAACTAAGAGGGGATTTTGAAAGAGGCATCTTTCCTACCACTATTCCCCACACACAAGGTCTTTGAGGGTTTGCTTTTATCAGAGAACCTCAGAAAGGTTTGGGTGGGATCTTAAAAGATCAGCCAGTTCCAACCCCCTTCCACCAACAGGAAAAATCCAGGTTAAGGAAACTCTGTGTTGCTGCCAAGCCTACAGAATCCCTGTATCTCCTGGAAAAGCCCTTTCTGAGCCTCGTCTCAGCAGGGTCCCCTGCACCCACACCCCTCAGCCCACCCCCTGCCCCAGCCTGGAGCCTTCTGTGCCCACCTGGGCAGAGCATCTTTATCCAACAGGGGTTCCCTCTGCCCTAAAAACCACAGGAATCCTTTTCCCAAAACTCTCCCTTTATCCAACAGGGGTTCCCTCTGCCCTAAAAACCACAGGAATCCTTTTCCCAAAACTCTCCCTTTATCCAACAGAAGTTCTCTCTGCCCTCAGAGCCACAGGAACCCTCTTCCCAAAACCCCCAGCCAGCATCATCAAAGCAGACAGTCAATCTGTCTGTCCCACCAGCTCCAAACCCCCCAGCTCCTACAGAAAGTGGCAGAATTTGTTTGGGGTGGTGGACAAAAGGACTTCACTTAAGAATGGGAACTCTGTGATGATCAAAAGTTGCTATTTTTAAAATTCTTTCTTACCTTGTTCTCTGTGCTTTAGACCCCACTGGACACTGCTGCAGGCTGCATTTTCTCTTTAATTAACTATGCTGACCTGGACTAAGTTGGATTTGTCCTTAATTTCCTTCCAGCACTCTTTCCTTTTGATTTACTTTGAATAGATGGTGAAATACCACCAGGTACATGCCCACAAGCCTGCACCAAAGGCAGAGAGAGCTAGAGAGGATCAGGAATCCTCATGGCTTTGAGACAAACTAGCCGAGACCCCTCCCTTAGAGGAGGGCCCCACAAAAGACTAAACCAGCTTTTGAGCTGAAAGACTCAGGTTTCAGCAGCATGGAAGTCAGACTAATTAACTTCTCTACAACAGTAAAAGCACAAAATATCAAACTAAACCTAGAATTCTAAAAATTTTTAGATATTTCTCCATCAGCCTCTCCAGGTGAATCCTTCTCCCAGGGCTCCTGCAATGCAACAAAACCCACACAGTGCCCACGCCTCCCTGGGATTCATTATTCCCATCATTACAAACACCTGGCTCCCTGCTCTCACCTGAGTTCAATTCCCTCTCTGCTTCCCTCCCCTTCCCTGCACCCTGCAAACTGCCTCCCCCAGCCCTGCCCAGCTGGTCCCTATAATCCCACCTGGGTACTCTTAAAAAACACAAGCAAGACAGCAAGAGCATTGATTTCTTTATTTTTATTTTTTTTCCATAGCAATGACAAAAGCTTAGAAAAAAAGCATATAAATTAGGAAAAATATGAGCCTAATTTGTCTTTAATATAATCCAATTTTTTTTATAGCCACAACTGAAAGCTTTCTGAGTTTCTCTACTCTGACTGGGAGCAATTAGGAGATTAACTGTAAACCACAAGAGAGATGTGCCATGACATTGCTGCAACCAGCCCTCCCTCAAACTGCTTTGGTTAACTGAGATTTCTGACAGAAAACATCCAGGATGCTGGTGGGATAAAGAGTATCGTATGAAAGTGTTGCATCCTGAAACATCATCTCACTGTAAAAGCCTCTGTGCTTAATTAACATCTCACCACCCTCTTTTACACAACTATATTAGTTGGGACATAAGTGGATAATAGAGGCCATTACTTCTGTCTACAAAGCTTTGCCCTCGCTCACAGATTTTCCCTTTTTGTTCACACAGACCCTTCAGAAGGCAGCAAACCTGTGAGGTTTCCCCCTCCTTTCTCTGCCCTGGACAAACCAGGTGTTTTCCAGTCCTCAGATGCCTCTTGGTTCATGGCACTGTGGGGATTTCCTCACTGTGCTTTTAGCTGTGTTTTGAACAGATTGGACAAACACATGATCGTTTACAAAAACGAGGATTGATCCTGCTGCCAGAGTGCCCATACTTTGCCATCTAAATTTATTCCTTGAAGCCTTGCCTCCTGGGAGCAGGATACCTGCAAATTCAGGGTCACTCCCCACTTCCAGGACCTGGGATTCCCCATTGGACAGGGTGAGGTGGAGGTTCTGAGAGCAGCTGGTCCAGATTTGCTCATTCTGCACTAAAACTCTCTCACTGCAACACCTACCTGCAGGCTGGCCAGGCTAAAAGCCTGCTCACAAAGCTTCATTTGGCCTGCTAAGAGCTCTCCTGGAGACTGTGAGTGATTACAGGGTCGTGTGGGATGGGATTTATTCTCCTCATGCCAGCCACAAAGGGAGCTCACAAATGCCAGCTGACACAACGGTGGCACTGAAATAATTGAGTTTGCAGTGGGATGATTTCATGAAGCAGCTTTTCATATACTGCAGATATATTAAAAAATAAGGTCAGTCAAAACATCCACTATTATTTCAAAGGCCTTTGTCACCTGGTTTTGGGTGAGTTCTCAGAAACTGAGCATTTTTTCTGGTTTGTCTAAAAGCTAGCAAGAATGTCAGATTTCTTTGTCCCAGTATCAACTCTGGAGAAGAGAAGGTTGTGTGGAGACCTCAGAGCAGCCTTTGAGAGTCCAAGGAGGCTGGAGAGGGACCCTGTGTCAGGAGCTGCTCTGATAGAACAAAGGGGAATGGGATTAAACTGAGAGAGGGGAAATTTAGGTTTGCTATACAGAAGGAGAATTGTTCCCTGTGAGGATGGTTCATCCTGGCACAGGGTGTCCAGAGAAGCTTGGGATGCCCCTGGGTCCCTGGCAGTGTCCAAGGCCAGGCTGGACAGGGCTTGGAGCAGCCTGGGACAGTGGAAGGTGTCCCTGCCCATGGCAGGGGTGGGACTGGATGGGCTTTAAGGTCCCTTCCAAGCCAAATAATTCTATGGTTCTATGTACCCAACAAGACAGTGACTGGAGTATCTCTGTTCCCCCTGTGTGCTCAGTGCACAATCTCAGTGCAAGAATGTGCCAGTGCAGGTTATAAACCATCAACTTTTTACTTCTTGATTATTTTCTTACACCCTTTATTTCTTCAGGCTTGCCCAATTATGATTTCTTTATTAAATTGTTTATTATTACAAGTTCTGCCCTTGAGCCTAATGAAAGAAGTGGTAAACCTCTCATTCACATCCACAAACCTTGAATCAAGGCTCTGTGTTGCAAGAATTTATTTTCCCCTCAGCCATTGTGGGTACACCATCACTAATTTGAACTCTGGCCCACAGCACTTGTAGCTGTCACATTTTTTTCCAGAACCTTTTCTATTCAGCCACCCTGACACCAACACCAAAGAAGCTGTGGGTGCCTCTGGATCCCTGGCAGTGTCCAAGGCCAGGCAGGTTGGGAGCAGCCTGGGACAGTGGAAGGTGTCCCTGTGCTCACGGCAGGGATGGCCAAGGTCTTTTAAGGTTCTTTCCAGCCCAAATTATTCTGGGATTCTCTGGTTGCATCCACATGTTAAGAAGCCAAGTACAGAGGTCCCCCCTCCCTCATCTTTACTCAGCCATGGCAGCACCAGCTCTGCAATCTGGACTGGCCAAATACTGCTTGTTGCTAGCCCAGGGTCTGGCAGGGCAAGTGTGGAAGCAGTGAATAACCTCCCCATGCAAAGAGAAGAAATGTTTTCTCATTTAGCACAGATTCAATGTGCTTTTTGCCTCTTAGTAGCAGAAAATCCAGTTTCATAAAAGTTCAAGTTTAATATCAGCTGCAGGCCTCCAGGAGCTATTAGCTGATAATTCTCTGAGCTTTTGCCTTAGACTCCCTGACCAGCAGCACTGAAATTATCAAATCACAGCAATATGATGGAAAACCTTTGCTGCAGCAATGAATTTCTCTTCGAATGGAGCTCGACACAGTTACTTACCTTCAGTATTCACATATGTATTAGAGATCCTATCAGACTAATAAAGGGCCTGAGCCTCTTTTTTCACGCTGTTGCAGAATAATCAACATCAGCAGACCAACAATCCTTAAGACTCTTAAATTTTTAACATTTCTTAAAAATAAGTCCCTTATACAAAACACCTAAAGTGCACAAATATTTATGTTATACAGCTTGTACATTGATTTTCCAGCTCGGTGTTTGATGTGTAGGGAACCAGCTATGTGTATTCTGTGTTCATGCAAGGGGGTCTGAACTAAAATGCAAGGTAATATAATTCTTTTTTACCTTTCAGGACTGACATTATATAACATTTTTATCGAGATGCTTACATCAAACTAGATCCTAAAAAAAAAAAAAAAAAAAGAAAACAAAACCTAAATGCCTCCGAAGGAAAAATGAGGAAATTACTTAATTGAAATAATTCTTTATTTGCCCAAATTTTACATATAGACTGGTTAAATTTGTGGAGTTTTGCCAAAACAAAGGAAGAGCATCAGTGAAAAGTGGGTTAATTGCGTAGGATGAAATCAATGTAAATACCTTTCAGTCTGAAAGCTTAAACTAAATGTTACCCCAGATTTTTCCAGCTAGTCCACCTTCAGGAATTTTCCAGGCTGAAATAATGAAGTACCAAGACTATGTTTAGATAGAGAGGAGCAAAGGTGTAAGTTAAGCAGGAAAAGCAAGCACTCACTGCTTTCTATTCATCCTCCAAGACGTTAAAAATAACTTTTCCCTTCTTAATTTTGAGACGTAATCCTTAGGAGGCTCTGAAAACTGTAAATCAAATTTCCAATATTATTTCTGCAGGCATTCAAACAGCCTCTCCTGGCTCTTGCAGGGTGTTTATTAGCACTGGACCAGCTCCCTGTTTGCTGGTTCAGGGAGCACGTGGAGAGCTGATGGATCATGTGCCACCAGGATTGGAAAGGGGGACTCCCAGGAGATTTGAACAGGCAAATATTGGAGTTGGGCCTCAGAAAACAGCCCTGAAACTGGAAGGTGTGACTGTGAGCTGTGTGATTAGAAAATACAACCAGAGGATAATTGCAGAGTAGGTCTGTGAGACACTCTGAGGCCATTTCCCAGCCTGGTCCCACCTGAATCTGGGACTGCTGGGGTGGGCAGGGCTAAATATCCTGGGCCAAGAGAGAGCCACAACTCTGCCCCAGCACTTTGTGTCCCCACTTCATCCTCCCTGGAGCCACTCACAGAAAGTTCTCAGTGAGGTAAATGCTGCTTTGTCCTGCTTGTTCAGCATGTTTAGGGGTAAGATGTTACTATTTCTATACATCTTCTTGTGTTTCCTGAATAGATTTTGCTCACTGAATAGATTCCTGAGTAGATTTTTGCTGCAATGCCAAGGCTTTGCTGAAATAAAGCAGCTCACTAAATGTTGTACTGAGCAAGAGATTCACTCACCCAGGAAATCCTGGATTTTCAGCATGAAAGAGACTCTGTGTTGAACATCCTGCTCAGAATGCAATTTTCTGAAGTATATTTTATTATAGAATGTCCTGCTTTGCAGTAGCATCAGTAAATAAGTATATTTATGATACATATGGGTTTGTTCTGTTTGGGATATTTTATGGGGAGGAGGGAAGTTCCCGGGGCTGAACAAAGGAGAAGCTGTGAAAAAGAAAGCCAAGACTGAATCCCTTTTTTCTTCTACCAGCACTCTGGTCTGGGTGCATTTTTAGCCAGGATGCCTCCAGGAGTGGAGCCTGGGAGGGTTTGCCAAACCAGAGATCCCTGCAGCATCATCCCTCTGGAATGGCTGGCTGTGGATTGGGCCAGTTAAGGCTGTTTCAACCCTGTAATCTTGGAATCCAAGACTGATTTGGGGAGGAAGGGATCTTAAAGCTCATCTCATTCCAACCCCCCTGTCATGAGCAGGGAGCCTTCCACTAGACCAGGCTGCTCCAAGCCCTGCCAACCTGGCCTGGAGCACAGGATGTCAAGATTTATATTTTATGATGGAGGCACCTCCTTCAGCATAAAACCTGACTTTACAAGGTCAGTTCATTTTAAAAAGTGTAAAAACACCCAGTCCTGGAGGCAGATGTTGGGACTGAGGAGCTCTGCCTGCCTTTTCCAGAGTTGCTCATCAGCCCTTGATGTGATGCCAGAGGTGGCATCCCTTCTGCACGAGCCCATCCCCAGCTCCAAACGAGGTAAATCTTTAAATTAGTGTGAGGAGGGCCAAAAAATCTCCCTTGGCAAGTGTGGAAGAGATCAGCTTGATGTGGGGAGGAGGAAGATGTTTGCTGCGTCTCCCATCTTTTCCACACTTTTACAGAGAGATCACTCTCAAATTAAAACTGCATCTCTGTTGTGCTGGTTTTTTCCTCTTCCTGACATTCACACTGTATCTGGACTGGATATCTGGATAAATTCTGTATTATGGAGCATAAGAGCTATGAGGAACAGTTGAGGGAATTGGGATTGTTTACCCTGGACAAAAGGAGGCTCAGGGGGATCCTTATCCCCCTCTACAATCACCTGAAGGGGGTTGGAGTGAGATGGGGGATCTGTCTTTTCTCCCAAGTGACAGGACAAGAGGAAACAGCCTCAAATTACAACAGCGGAGACTCAAATTGGATATTAGGAACAATTTCTTCAGTGAAAAAGTGGTCAAAATTTGGAACAAGCTGCCCAGGGAAGCAGTGGAGTCACAGTCCCTGGAATTGTTAAAGAAACAAGAAGATATGACACTTCAAAATATGGTTCAGTGAACACCAGAGTACTTGGCCAAAGTTTGTGATGGTCTTGGATGGCCTAAGTTTGGATGTGATTTGATCTTTTCCAATGTTAATTATTCCATGAATTATACAGCTCCCTGCACAGGTAAACAGAAACCCCTTCCTGCAGTACAAACATGGCATTTACATGCATTTATTTTGGGATGTATATAGTATGTAGACACAGATATGACTGATTACAACAACAAAACCAAAAAAAAATCAAACTTAGTCATAAATTATAACAACAATGCTGCCAACTACTGGCATTTAAAAGTCACGAGTCAGCCCTCACAAAAACATGAGGTATTATCTTTCAGAAAAATAATATGTGTTCAGTTATTTATCTTCTGCTTTTCTGAGTCCTTAAAATGAATTTAAATCATCTTTTCAAGGCTTTGTTCTTAACCATGAAGTAGAAACTTACTTTTAGGGGAAAAAAAAAAGCTGGATTTCTTGCTCTGGCAGAACTCCAGGAACCAGGACTTTAAGGGAAAAAGCCCAAACAAATATAACGTGTGAACCGTATTAAAACTGCAAGAGTTGGCAACACTTTGACATAATAGAGTATTTTTATGCCAAAACAACTGTGTGTGACAGGGATAAACTTGGCCACCATCACATTCCACTTCTCACTTCTCACGCTTAACCCTTTGTTGCAGCCCCAGCTCTCAGGCTCAGCTTGAAGCAGCTCTTTGTGGATGTGTTTTCTAAAGCAGGAGCTGCTGGAGTGCTCAGGGTCAAAGTCTGCCCTTGAGCAATGTCTGCAGAGTCGTATTTACAGATTGTACTAACGAGATATCAAAGCTCCAACACCAGAGATAGCTGAAAGTAATATGAAAAAAAGTCTCCTGCTAAAAGAAAACTGAAGTAGAAGGGCAGAGGGAAAATTCATTAGCTGGTGGTGAGAAGAATAATGGGCTTTAGAGCCGATTCTTTAGGCTCTTTCCAGCACCAGCTGCTTTAGTAAATGGAAGTTGCAATATTTAGGAAAGAGTAATTCCAATGGGAACTGTTTCCCAGTTTTCAAATCTGCACATCAGTAGCTGCACGCGGCTGCCTCCAGGTGCATTCCCTGCCTCCTTCCAGGAGCTGGGATTTGATCTCACCAGAGTCCCTGGAGTTTAATTAAAATGCTGAGTTCCTGCTCCTGCCTCAGCTGGCTAACTGCTGGCTGTGTGTGGGGTGAGGATCACACTCCTGGAGAAGGCTTAGAAATGAGGGAAGGGAATGTGCCCACTCCACGTTGTTTTATTTCCTCACACCCCACTTGTCACTTGCTGAGACATCCCTGACCATCAAAAGGCAAAATAAGATCACTTTTCTTCCACTTTACTATTTTTCCTTTCTCCACTCCTGTTCCTGGGTATCTCTCCCAGATCTAGGACCAGAACTGGTACCTGCTCAGGGGTTTATTTAGAGTCTCTGTTCTTGGAGGTGATAGCAAAGCCCTTTTTTCCCTCAGAAAGTTTCCATCTTGATGGTATCCAAATGATAGAGCATTTTCAATGAGCTGAGGCTCAAAGCAGAGCCTCAGAGCATGAAAATATGGTGTAAAAATTAACTTTTTAAAAAATCAGTTCTGGGTAGTCTGGGTTTTATAACTTCTAAAGGGTGTGAGGTTGAGAATTCTGTATCATGGGTTGGTTGGGCTTTTTTTTTTTGCAGAGACAGAAGAGCTGGCAAGTAAAAAACTTTTAGCAGCCTCCACAAAGCACCAGCTAAGCTTTTCCTTCCTCCTTTGAAATAAGCTAATGTAGTGAAACAAAAGCAAAAAAACATATTTGGTCAAATAATTCCCTTGGCTGCAGCATAAACTTTTTTTTAGGAAAATCCAATGCTGTAAATAACTGGAATTTTATCAGGAGATTAAAGAAAACAAGCTCAATTTCTTCCCTGAAAGAAAATGAGCTAAAATATCATTGACAGATGGCAATCTGAGACTGAAATACTTTATTACAGGCTGATGACACCATTTTCTCTCTCATATTTACAAGTGTAAAAGGCAGCACCTTTTACCCAGCTGAGTGGAAAGAACCTGTTTAGCCAAGTGCTGCTGTTTGGTTCATTCCCCCATCTCAGGCAAGAGAAAAATACTTACTGTAATGTCACAATAAATCTGGTATTTATGAAAATGAGCCTGAGAGCCCCAGCCAGGCCAGGCACAGCTTCTCTCAAGGAAATTTAATCTTCCTGCACATCTCTCTCCATCAGTGCTCTGTCTCTGCTCCGAGACACAGCAGCCAGCAAAGCCCTGCAGCCCCTTTCCCAGCACAGCCTGCACGGTTCTGCTGCCTCATTTGATGCTAAAAGCATCTTCTGAGAGACAAATAAACTGCTTTTTAATAGAGACCTGAGCAGCCTTTAAAGGTGGGAAGCACAGTGACCCATAGCACTTCTGTGGCTACAGAAATTTTCATTCAAATATGCATTTCATTCCTTCTCTCATTTCAGTTCATGGGCAGCTGCACAAGAGATAGAAGAGCAGTGAGAATGAAAGGGGGAAGACTTGTTTTCAGGAGAGGTGCTTCTGTCCAACACTGATCCTTCCCTACACCCAATCTTCCCAGACCTTCAACCCAATGTGACAAGTTCCTCAATTATATATTAAAACAGGGAGTCAGGGTCAGGAAATGCATCTGTCCTGCAGCTCAACTGAGGCTGAAGCATCTTGAGTTCTGCTCCTGTCAGACACCAGGGAATCCTCACCACGAGAGCCTGAGCCTGCCCCTCCTGAGCCACAGGAGCTGGCAGGAGCTCAGGCCACCCTCACTGCCCTGTCACAGAAGGTGGGACTGAAGATGAGGGTGCAGGGACACTGAAACATTTGTGGGAGTGCTTAGGCACCAAGAAATCTCCACTTTGCTTTTGCACTTCAAAAAGAAGGAAATATTTTGAAGTATGCTGGTGAAGACAAGACATTATTGTGCAAATATCATAGAGTCATAGAAGTACAGAATGGTTTGGGTTGGAAGAGACTTTAAAGATCACCCAGTTCCAAGCCCTGTCATGGGCAGGGTCTCCTTTCACAAGTTCTGTCCAACCTGGCCTTGGACACTTCCAGGGATCCAGGGCAGCCACAGCTTCTCTGGGCATCCTGTGCCAGGGTCTGCCCACCCTCACAACGAAGAATTTCTTTCTAATTTCTAATCTGAATCAACACTCTTGGAATTATTCAACTCCTGTTCCACAGGAGTTCCTGCAGAAAATTTGAACTTCTTTGCTGGAAAGGGTATGGTTGAACTAGCAAGCACAGCTTTACAGGCAACAATGAAGTCTCTTAAGTCTCAATTGAACCAGTGAAAAAACTCCCAGCTCTGTGGGATATTTCCTCCCTGGGTTCTTTAACATCCTCACGTACAGCCATCCTTGGGGTGCCTCACACTGCCAGCTGTACCAAGAGACTTCATGCAGAAGATGTTCACAGCAGGAGATAATAGAGAGCAATTGAGGGCAAAAATAGGGTGGGATATATGGAAAAAAAGCATTGCAGCTCTTAACAGAGCAGACACAGAAGGCTGGGAGAAAAGAGGGCAAGTCATTAAATCCAAATCTTGGCTGATAGAAGAAGATAGCTGTATCTTCTCTTGCAGGAAGGAAATAAGTCAGTAAAACACATTTTCAGCACCACTGCTGTGCACCATTATTGCAATTATTTAGCAAAGAGATGGCTGAGTGTATAAATACAGCACTGACTTTGATAATGGCTCTTTTAATTTGTGTAGGTTCGACCACGCATTAAGGGCTGTGGGCACAATTACTCTCAAACGATAGATTCTCTTTCATGAAACCATATAGGGGATTTCTTTTGCTTTCTTCCTAAGGATAATAGAAAATAGCAGAAGCTTGACATCATAATAGAGTTCAAGTGCCTTAGCAGTATATCTGCTCTCAAAGAATTCTGAAAAAGCTGCACTAAGGCACTTTTCTGTGAGCATGGCACAGGCAGGCCCGTGAGGAGCTCTGGCAAATAAACACTGTAGCCTCTCTTGTCCATCAATCGAGGCAGCTCTCGGGATGATATAATGCCATGGATTCCAACCCAATCAGCTGCTGTTGCCAAATTATACAAGCAAAACAAATCCAGACTGTTTAAGGTAGAAGGGGGAGGTGGGAGGGGGAACTGCCATAAAACACTGAGGGAGAGCTGTCTCCTCTTTTCAAACATGTAAAACCAAAGAGTTGTTTTCCCCTCAAACAGGAATACTGCGGCCATGATTCCACAGACCTATTTACTTTTCTTTTCATAATGTGCCAGTCTGCGTGCAATAAAGCTGTCAGGCACAGCTCGAGAGCAATAAATATGGGCAAAACTGTTATTTAACAGGCCAAGAATCATCTGTACAGTGTCACTGTGCATTCAGAGCAGTGCTCATGTAAAAAGTCATTTTGCAAAATGACAATTTGTGTCGCATCTATTTCCATCTCTCCTCCCATTCCCTTTCCCTTGATTTTCTCAGCAGGGAGATTTCTGCAGCCCTGCCCTGCTGCTGCTAAAGGGGCAGGTGCCAGGACTGCCCAGTGCACCAAGACAGGGGAAGAAAAGGAAAGGGTAAGAAACCTGCAGGGCTTTGAAGAAAACAGGATGGGAAAATTACTCTATTTGACCAGTCTCAGAGCAGATATGTAAACCTCAAGATCCCATATATTCAGAGATAAAGGGAATGAAAGACAAAGCCCTGATGCACAGGAATTTGGATATATATCTGCTTCAGCCACAACTCACAGAAAGTGTTGGACTTCCAGACTGAAAGAGAGAGAAAAAGTCTAAAATCTTGGACTTTTATACCCCACCATAGCCTGTATGCTCAAGCACTTATCACTTCTTGAGGCCAATAGAAGCATAGATTTCTTTCTTTAATAAATTTGAGCTTTTGCAGACCCAGGTATAAAAATCTCATCAGGCCCATCTAAAGCATCACCTCAATATATGATTCTTATTTGAAACAGCTTCTCTGAAAACACTGTTACCCTTTCCAAGCTATTCCTGTCAGAGCTCAGAGACAAAATTGTTCTGAACAATTCTGATGTGATGATTTGCCTTCAGAGACCAGAGCTGCAGAAGATTTGTGGTGAAGACTCCCAGAGGTGCCAGAGACCCAACAAAGATCACCCTGAGCCAAAACACCCCAAGGCAGAGGAATGCTGACCAGAAAGATGTGCAAAAGAAGTGAATTAGGGACTTAACTGTGTCAAGCCACATGAATGTGGTCTGCTGAAAGGAATAGGAATAAAATAATTATAGAGCTTCGATCTTCTGTCATGCTCCCTTTACCACAGTGTGATTTGCTCTTTCAAGCATCTACAGAAATTTAAAACCCAGTGTAGAATCTGGCCAACCCCCTTTCATGAAAAGAAATGGATTCCTGAAAAATCCCACTGAATAATATTAAATTTATCAATGATATATGGGGGGAAATAACCAGGCAGTGCATAGATCTGAAAGCAACCAGCAGTGCTGCTTGGTTCAGAAATGATATTTATTTATGTACTGTGATTATCAAGTGATGGAATGACTGGGTGGGTTGTGTTATATCTGCAGTCACAGACAGCCAACTGTGTAGATGGGCTAGAGATACATGACATTTGATTCAGGACTTTCACAGCCTCTTGGCAGGCCTGTTTTGTTCTGGGAGCATCAGCAGCCCTATAAATAAGTTATTGATTTTAATTTGTGAGCAGAATATTGTTTAATCTCTGCAAATCGCCTCCTGTTCCACTATATAAAGTCAGCAGAAGGAAATAAAAGTATCGAATATCTGCTAAATTGCACTGAGTTAAAAAATCTGCCATCAGTGACATTTTACCCTTCAAAACCAGCATTCTCCTAAATTGACTTTCTTTTAATGGTGGCAGACAGCCCCTCCACAGAACGGCCTTGGAAAGACTGTGAGATTTCAATGATATCTAACAAACCAAATAGTTTTGGCTCAACTGTGGCTCATCTTGGGACATCCTGTGGTGTTTGGGGCAACAGATGGGCTCACCATCACTGTGGGTGTCCCTGCAGTGGGAGGGGGGTTTGGGGAGGAAGCAGAATGGTTCTGCTCAAAGGAAACTGTCAGGACAAGGGTGCTGTCTCTCCTTGATGGGTCTTTTTCCCTCCCCTGATGCTGCACTTTAAATCACTATAACATTACACCTCAAGTGAACAATTATTTTGCCAGCCCCAGAGCACCACAGTCCAGAAAATGTCTCCATCTCACCTGGATTCAAACACAGAGTTTTAACTCAGCCATGTTCATGCCTGAATTTGCCTCTCATTTGCAGTTTTGCCAAAAGCAGCTGTTGTTTGGAAGTGACTTCCCTGGGAGAAGCTGAGGTGCTTTGTGGTGGAGCTGTGTGACTGAGGTGCCCACAGGACACAGCTGTCTCCATGGGGGTACACAGAGCTCTGCCCTCCTGCATGGCCTCCAAAAACCCCCATCACCATCCCTGACCCAGCCACCAGCCCTGGTGCCTGCAGGGACAAGGGGCACCGTGGCCTGTCACCTCATCACCATCACAGTCACACGATGGGTTGGAACCACCCCTAGAGATCATCCATATCCAACTCCCTGCCACAGGCACTTCCTGGGCGCTCAGAGCCCCACCCAACTGCTTTATGGGTTTAAAAAAAAACATAAACCAGGTACTGACCCCCCCTGTGTGGGGTTAACACACTCAGCCAGTCCATTCCAATCAACACTTACCAGTTTGCTTAGCAAAAACCTGAAGTTTGGTGCTGGGTTTGTGGTCTGTACATCAATATTGTATACAGGATACAGAATCTATCACTTTTGCTCTATTACATTTACTTATTATTGCCTTTCACTTTGAGTCAAGATGGAATTGAAAACTGATACCTGGAAATTCCCACTGGAAATTCCCCAGCCTGTTTTTTTCCAGCCATAGCGCCAGCTATTATGATACCACATTTTCAAGTAACCTTGTAATTCTGAAAAGTCCTGTTGAGAAAAGCATTTTCAAATTAACCTTTGAAATTATGGCTGCTCATGGCCTTTCCTCAACCTGACTCATGAAGCAAAGCCTGTCTCCTCTGAAGTTCTATTAAAAATGCCAGTCAAATAAACCCATTATAGCTATAACAGCTCAAATTAATGTCAACATGTCAGGACATATGTCTAATTTCAGTTTGGAGACTTGAAGATTGGAATCCTCATTACGGGCACCATCAGCTGTTTCCAAACAGCCTTCAGGTCTGGAGAGATTCATTTGAAATGAGGAACATCAAGGCAGACCTCCCAGAGCTGTTCAGATGGTGCATTAATTCCAGTCACTTGGCTAAATCTACGATTATCATCACTGTGGATTCAATCATCCACTCAAACTTGCTACTGGTGCAGTTTCAGAGGCTTTCCACACATCCTTCTTCTCCACGGGAGACAGCAAGGGGAGGCATTGGCTGTGACCTTGGGCTGGGATTGATGGGGACGAGGAGCTTGGTAAACGAAGCAGAGCACCCGCTCTGCCCGGCCCAGACCCGCGCGAGGTTTTTGTTACAAGGATTTTGTCACAAATCTGTGCCCAGCTCCTGAGCTGGCCTGCTCAGCACAAAGCAACCTCTGACAAGGACTGAAATGAAACTGAAAATTGAAGTGAGGGTGTCAAACCACTCGAAGTGTGTGTGCTTTGGTGAGGAGCTGGAGCACTCATCTGTGTGCGTATTGACTCTGGGACAGAGAGGAGGAGGGCTGAGCTTCTATTACAGCACTATTCACAAACTTGTCACTATTGAAACCCTTTGCATTGGTTGCTATATAAATGCAAGGCAGACAGACCTTTTCACAGATTTCCTGCCATTTAGCTCCGGATGACACAAAGGAAGGGAACAAACAGGAAGGGAGATGGATGGGAGTGATGTGAGATCACAGAGCTGTGCACACCCTAAGCATATGCACGACCTGATTCTTCAGACAGCGTGTTTATAATCACTGCTTAATCTTTCCTCTTCTGTCTGTTCTGAATTGTATAGGTATTTTTAGCCAATTTCTCCCTCCTGATATGCAACCTCCAAAACAGAAAAAAAAAAAATTAAAAAATCACACGTGTCCCCTTATCTCATTGTATCTCACTACTTTCAGGAGAATCCTTGGTTTTTTTCTAGGGCTATACACATTTGATGCCTCTGAATATAAATTTCAAAATTTCTTACTGCTGAGTCTCTGTGTGCTCTGTTTGTTTCGTCAACTTCAAAAAACATAAAAAAAATAATTTCAAATGACCTTTTGACACAACTGAGACATAAGAGTAGATTCCACTGTGTGCAAAACTTCTGGGACCCTGTCAAAACCAATATTTGTTGTTCTCAGCAACATCTCAGTTATTCAAGGCAAGCCTGAGAAATGCTGATGAGTGCAAAAATCTCTGTTGAAACTTCACTTGAAACTTCTCACAGTGAAGAAAAGCTTCTGTACAAATTTGGGAATAAAAAACATCAAGACTCCTTCTGAACTCGTACTAGAGGAAAGAATAATGTTCTGTATGTTAGGAAAAAAGGGAATATCTAAAGCCTTCATCTGGCCCATTAATCATACTGGAAAGCTGCTTAGTTATGGACATGGAGCTTGCTTGGGAGTAGAATAAGAAATCATAGAATTATGGAGTCATGGAAAGGTTTGGGGTGGAAGGAACTTCAAATCTCATCTCATCCCAGCCCCTGCCATGGCAGGGACACCTTCCACTGTCCCAGGGTGCTCCAAGCCCCATCCAGCCTGGCCTTGGGCACTTCCAGAGATGGGGATTGTACATCCCCTGGGTACCCCATTCCCCACCAAAGCCAGGAAACCACCAGGAGCAGCTCCGAGCCCTGCAGTGTGCACACACATCTGTACACATCTGTATGCAAGAATAACAGTGAAAATAAAAGACAAACCTCCAATCCACTTGAGTCTTAATTTTCTCCGTTTCATTTATTGGATTATTTGGCTCAAGATCTGCATTCCTGACTGATTCTGTTTGCCCACTGGCCAGTCCATGCCCAAGGGAATGTCCCCAGCACAAACAGACAGATTGAGCTGCAGTCCTTACTTTGGCAATGCTTGGAACAGGCTGAGGAGATTGAATTTGGTTTTAAGGAGGAATTACACAGAATGTCTGGCTTGAAAAACATTTTCTGAAGCAGCTCCAAAGATTTCTTAAGAGCAAGTCAAGCCAGCAGAGACAAATTAATGTGTAAGTTTCATGTGAGATGGTCAAAGTACGTGATAAATGTAATTAATAAGGCACTAGATTAGATTTTGACATTCAATCTTGCACAGTAGATATTGTGGGAAACTGTTCTCTGTGCCAGGAGCAAACCAGCAAACAAGGGGCAGGTTTCCTTCTCTTTGCTCTGGACTTATTCCTGAGGATAAGGACATTTTATTATTATCCTTTATTCCAAAGGATGAAGACAGCCTTTCCCACTGTTTTCCCTTGCCTCTGCCTTGTCTCAGTCCAGCTCCTTTGCTACTGGCCTGGGAGGAAACTGCAGCCCAGCCTCCTCCTGCTCTTCTCCGAGCCTTTTTCACTTCCCCAACAAGTTCTCCACAGTGAGAGGAAGGAAAATAATATGGGGAAATAACCCATTCTTCCTTTCTACAGTCTGGATCAAGTAGCCCCAAACCAGAACCTCTCAAAAGTCTTCCCCTCCTTCTTGGACTTTTTGCTCATGTGCTTTATTCCCCCACAGATATGAATAAACCTTGTAGGAATAATTGGAACTGAACATGAACCATTATATTTACTATCATCAGCAAATACTCCTCTCATTAAGTAAACTAAAAATAACTATTCTAAAAATAAAAACCTAACTAAAAATTCTAAGTATTGTTTCTGTACTTTGTCATTAAAAAAAAAAGTGTAAGAAAAAAGTTCTAAAAGTTTTATTCAAGTTCTTATTATTCTTTTAATTTTGTTAATAAATTTTCTTTATACCTTCCAAAATTTAAACCTACATTACTCTTCTCCTAATCCTATCTCACAACAAAAAATAAACCTCAGGTGAAATGTAGGCTGGGAAGGAGAAGTAGCTGAGGTGGTAAAACTTGGCTGGAGGTGGAAAAATGGAGCAACTGCCTGATTTAATGTTTTATGAAAGGCAACAAAGAGTTGTGCATGTGTTGTACATGATCAGGGTAAAAAGGGTTGTTCTGGATGTAAACCTGCCCTGAACACTTCAGATGTGTACAAGGGCAGCATTTCCTTTCAAAATATCACCCAGACTTAGCAAGGAACTGGAGGAAAGGCATCAGCAGATTCCTCACAAGGGGAATTCACAGACTGAACTCCTCGAGCTGACTCTGATGGAGTCGGTGCATGATGGAGAAGGGTGGGCAGCTCTCAGCACGGTCTGAAGGCCCTGGGCCTGCCCTCCTATAATATCTGAAGCACAAATACACTTTTCGTGTTTGTCTTGTTTTAGGGCAAATTTGGGATAAAACCTCTGGATGGAGTCCCTCTAGAAAACAAATCTGAACTGCTCCTCCTCCCAGCTGGTTCGGGACAGGAAAAAAATTTCCTTGGAGGGAAGTGGAAAAAAGTTGTTTATTTAACAGGCAAAGCACTCCCCAGCACAACAAGTGAACAACACTGAACAGCAAACCCTCAGTGTGCCCCCGGAGATGCCAAATTCAGAAAGTCTCTCCCGGGGCTGGAGCTCGGCTCAGTTGCTGTCGGTCCCTCAGGGCTGGCAAAGGCCGGGCCCAGGCCAGGCCCGGTGGGACACAGGTGGGAGCTCCTGGGGCCCTTTGGGTGTTTAACCAGAGCAGGGTCAAACAGTGCCAAGAAAAAGGAAAAAAAGCCACAGTCCAGAGAACTTCTCTGCCTCAGCCAGCCAAAAGCTGACAAAAAGCAAAGGAGAGCTCTGTCCTGTTGTGTGCACTGCAGCCAGCACAGGCCGTGTGTGAGGGAAAGGTGAAAACTCTGATCTTTATGTTTAGAAAACAACTGCCTCAGACATTGCACTGCTTCTCCTTCACTCTCAGATCCAGTTTTAAAGGTGCAAAACTTATTTCTGAGCTAAACAGACAAATGGGGATACAATTTAGCATCAACCCAGGACATTGGTACAGCATGAAATCCAGTCCTGCAAACAGTGCTTTAAATATGCATTCAAAAATGTACCACCATTTCAAAGCTACTGAAAATCACTGTAGTGTTTTGACAGATCCCTGTAAATACTGTGGCCATTTCACAGTCACCTCAGGCTATCTTTTCATCTCCAACATGCTTCAGCCCTTTAATGTAAGATTTAGACCAATGTTGTTATTAGATTTTCCCTGGATGAAAGGATCCATAAACGCAAATGCCAGTTGCTAATTCTTGGTAGTACAAAATAATAGTATAAGTACATCACACAATAAGACAAAAATTAAGCTGGTAATTTATACTGCTGAATTAGATACAGCAACAAAAGAGAGAGGCAATTATATACCACAGTAAAATCTTCAGTGCACAGACTTAAGGATTCCTCAGTCTTTAGTGTTCAATTAGGGTGAAATTTACTTTCAATACGAGACATAATGCCAAGGGCTTTCACACCCTCTGTAAAAATATAGGATTTCATCTCATCTGCTCCATGCAAAGTCTTTTTTATTCTGGCAAAGATGAAGGTTTAGCTCTAAAGAACAATTTGATTTGCATTACACGTTGCACTAACAGGCTGCAGCGAGCAGATTTATCTGCCAAATGAATATATTCTAATAGGTCTGATGATCTGTCTTTATGGTATCATTTGATTAACAACAAATTTATTCGCTTGGCAGCTGTATTCCTTAATCAGGTATTCATTAAGCAATAGTGTATAAATATGTATAAATGTCAGATTTATGGATCAGAGACTACAATAATTCCATTTAAGAAAGGTGGATTGTCTATACTTCCAATTAGTTTCCCTTTTAATAGGCTCATCAAATCTACACATTTGTACACGTCCAGGGCCTGATTTTCAGAGCCAAGGGTGCCTGTCCAACTGGGCAGAATTCCCTCCCTTTGGAGCCTCACCCAGGTCCTCTGACAAGCTCTTCCAGCCCTGCTGCTCAATTATATTGGACATCACACCACCATCTCCCTGTCTTAGATGTTTTTATAGAGGGTTCCTTTCCAAATTTGAGTAATTCACCTTTTTGCACACCCACCTATTTTGCACCTGGACAATCTCTGTTTGTCCTTCCATAAACTGGGAATGCAAATATAGCTATTGGCAATGCATATGCACTGGCAAATAACATAAAAAAGGAATTACTGAAGAGAATATCTTCTATTAAATGGATCTTGGTTATGATAATAATGAAAAATGACCATAATTATGAGGGAGAAATATTCTGTCTGTGGAATTCAACCCAGCCTTTCAAGGTAGGTTACAGACTAAGTCGATGAAAGTGCTTTTACCTTTCTTTTTTGGAGCTGACTCTCTAGCAGCCACTTTTACTCTTCATGGGAGGCTGGAAGAAAAAAAAAGTAGATGTGAAATAACCCTCAGTTTATCAGGGATAAGTACTGTTATTTTAATATCTGTACAGGAGTTAGCAGGGCTGGAGCTGCAGACCCCAGTTAAAGCAAAAAGTGAACTGGCTGTGAAGACACAGCTGAATGGTGCTAATGGCCACAACTTCAGCACATTATGGGTACCCAAGCTGAAATTTAGAGCACCTAACATTCAAAAGATCAAACTGCCTACCAAGAAATACAGACACCTGCAGAGAACTGCTCCAAGTAACTACTCTACAAACCCAATGAATGTCCTCAAAATTACCCATTTCCCTTCACCTCCTCTAAAAGACTTTTGCATTTGATTTAAAATTTTCTGGAAGAAACCTGGTGGCTGGGAAGGAGTATCAACCTGATGCAAGTGCTTCCATGGAAGAGGAACCTGCAGCATATGGCAGGTGCTCAGCCCCTGCTCTCTCTCTGTGCTGGCTCGTGCCATCCCCAGCAGCTGAATGACAGCTCTGGGCACCCCAGGGGCTCCCAAGCAATGAGGAGCTGAGGGCAGGATGAGTGCAGAGACACGGATGTGCTGTTACAGATGGAGATGAGAGCTTGGGCATGTCCTACCCTTGACTCAGATTTCTGGCAGTAGCTCTGCTTCAAGCAGCCTGCTCCCCAGATTGTTCTCATTCACAAGTTCTCAATAATGGCTGATTAGGACTATAGCAAAATGAATTATTTGTTGAATAGACACAAATTCAACAGACATGACTTTGAACAGACTACTCACTACTCAGGATAAAATAAAAAGAACTACTAGTAGATAAAATACAGTGCATGATAAAGGTACATATATTGCAGCTAGAGAAGAGATAACATAGATTAGGATTCAATGTAATTTACCACCAAAGTGATGGAGAGCACATAGAATTCTTTCACTTGGTTCCCAGGAGAGTACCCATGGAATTCACGCCCAAACTCCACCAGAGAAGTCCTACACGTTTCCTAGGTGTGTGCACGAGGCTTCTACCTTCATGAAAGTTTGTGTAGTTTTTATAGATTGTAAAAGTAGTGTCCTTCAATCAGGAATTCTAGCTTACCTCCCCACATCTTGTTCTCACAGCCAGTTGTTTATTAGGAATTCCACCCCTGGTGCTAGAGGGAGAAAGAGCTCACTAGCCAGGGAGGACTCACCAGTGAGATGAGCTGGCCTGGGTTGTTTCATCAATTTGTCTGAGGGGAGAATGTCCTGAGCTGCACCAGGACAGAGCAGGTAAGCTCTGCTGTGCTAGGGGAGATATCCTGCCACAGGTGGATCCCTTTGAGGCACCCTTTGTTCCCCTGAGGCCAGGTCAGCCTCTTCCCCCAGCCCTGAGCATGGTGGAGGTGACAGCTGGCACAAAGTACAGCAGATTGATGTTCTATTTTCATGAAATAAAACACACTAAAACAGGTGAGAACAAAGATGTCTTGCCTACTGCTCCAAAGTCTTACCCAGAGCGTGTTAAACTGTCCCTGTGTGTTGGAAATTGAGTGTGCTGGAGCAGCACCTTGGCACCTTAACCGAGCCATTTTCCTGTGGTTTGTCCTTTTTGTACAGCATGTCACAACCCAGGGGCTCCTTACACAGCACCTGTGCCACTGCTGAACTGACCTGGACCTGAAGAGAGTCTCCACCTGCAAAAGGGTTGGACTCTCAGCAATGTGTGCACCATGACTCTGGACAGAACTGGAATGTGGTTCTGGAGCAGAAGGGATTAAAGGTCTAGTGTAGGTTCCCTGACTGTGCTGTCCAAACATGTGACAGGTGGAAACCACTCTTCAACCCTGCTTTCATTGCTAGCTGGAATAATTTTAATAAAAAATGAAAATCAAGTCTGAGAGATCTGAGCCATGTCTCTGTGCCATTCTGGTATATCCAGCTGGGGCTGTATTGCCCCCATGGAGGGGAAGCAAATTTGGCTGCACAGACATAATGTGCAAATAAATTAACAGCCAGAAATCGTCCTTCATGCAGTTCCACTTGAACTCTTTTTTTTTTTTTTTTTTATTAAGTTACTGATCTATTGTCTTTGGAATATGTGAGAGGCAGAGGGAGGCTGATCCATTGCCATTTAATATACAGCACTGTTGTGTGTTGAGATGGATATGACAGTAATAGTTCCTTGCAATATTTAAGTCTACTGAGCCCTGAAGATCTCTTCTAATATCACTTGATTTATCAAATCTGATTTGGGACTTATAGCCTATATAGAGGGAGTTCTCAAATTCCTAATCCATTTGGCAATAAGTATCTTCTCAGCTTTACTACTTCATCTTCCTTACGCACTGATCTGAAGGGTTGGAGTTTTAAACTCATTTATCAAGGACCAAAAAAAGGGGTTTTATGATGAGTTTTGACAATTATATATGTCCCATTCCAGAAAGTAAATAAAATATGAGCACTATTTGCTGTGCCACTTAATGCAGGCCACCAAACTGATGCCCTGTGATGGAAGATGTACAAGACTTGCTGCTGAGAATACAGAATTGGAACCACTTTGGCACTCTTCATAAAAGTCAGAGCTTCCATTCTAATTTTTCCTATCCTGTGCTTTTCTGCAACGGAGAGTTCTCTGCTACAAGTGGTTTCCAGGCAAGGTAAGAGCCCCATTAGGTCCCAGTCCCTGCCCCTGAGTGCACTCAATGCAACATTCTCCTGCTGCCCTGTCCTGCCCGGTTTAACCATGCCGAGTCATGATGCTCATTTTGCCTTCTTTGAGACACTCTCCCATCATCCAAGTGCTTTTTTCAAAAGCAATATTCCAAGGCTGACTTCACTTTTTCCCTTGAAATGGACTGGGTTTGAGTGAGTCGACGTCTGGCCCTCTGTCTTACACTTAATGACTTAAAAAATCCAATAAACAGAGCAAGCCAAATTACAAATATGGAATAAAGAGCACCAGGCCTTTATTTCTTGCTTAGAGGCAAGTTGTGCAACTTTAATTTAACAGAAAATGATCAGCTTTATGACTAGATGTGTTGCAAATAAACTGACAACCTTTATACAATACAATTACTTTATTTTATGTGATATTATTATTATCTGAGCCATCTGACACTCTTATGGCTCGTATAAAAATTCCTATTTTAGTGCAACTCTGTGCTTAAATAGATCTCTTTGTGCTACATGAAATAACCCCTTCCTCTCACCTCAGCATTTACAGCTTCCAAAATATACAGAGCTCTACCACATCCCTTCCTCCTCAAAGAGCTGGATTTAAAATCTTGATCCAGGAAAGGGTTTCCATTGATTTGAATGGCTATTGGATCATCCCAAAAGTGTGCCTATGGGAACAATTCAGCCCCATGCGACAGGAAAGAAGGTTTTCCTTAAACTGACATTTTTGAGGGGGGAAAAAGGATGTTTCTGGATGGAGAATCATGGCAATTCAGCTATTTTGCTTCTGTTCCCTAAATAAATTCATTCAAGTGGCTGGCACTGAGCAGCACAGGCAGATATACCCATTCATTATCATCTTCCCTCGCTACATGTCACATATTTAATTCTTGTGATCCTTCCTCTCAAATCTCTCCTCAACCCTGGGATCCTGTTAGCAGCTCTTCCCCTTGTTCAGTACAAATCCCTCAAGAAAACAGGCAGGTAACTGCCATTATGTTTGACAATCACTTAAAAGCAACGAAATGTTACCTGCTGCGTTAATTCACTCTTTGCCACTTCGGCAGAGGACAGCCCGGCCCTCCCTCTCTGCCCTGCGGCCCAGGGGCTGAGCACAGCCCAAGGGGACAAGGTCAGCTTGGGTTTGACCTGGCACAAGGTGCAAAAGTGCCCCTAATTTCCAGCAGCTCCCCACAGCAGCACCTTCAAGGACGGAGCGCGGAGCTGGGTCCCTCCCCAGCCGAGATCCGCGGGGAGCAGGGATGCAGATAAAGGTGCCTTTGTGCTCTGGTTTCTTTCATCCTCACTCTGACAGTGAATCATTCAGAGCACGAGAGAAGGAGACAGGCAGAGGCAAACAAGTTGCATTCAATCAGCCATCCAGAGGCGGTGGCACAATTCTTGGCACAAGGATCACGTGCAGCTGCTTTGAGGGACCCGCAGTGGCACTCTCACACTGCTGGGGATGTTGTCTGTCCTGCCAAGAGCACACCTCCCGAGCTGATCACCTTCCAAGCACGTGGGGAAGATGTAGGACATCTGCCTTTGAACTCTTCCACCCCAGGACTATGGAATCCCAGAATGGTTCACCTTGGAAAGGCACCCCAGTTGGTCACTTAGGCCAAACTCCCTGCTCACAGCACGTGGCACAGGGTTGTGTCCAGGTGGGTCTGGAATATCTCCAGTGAGGGAGACTCCACACCCTCTCCAGACAATCTCTTTCAGTGCTCACAGTGAAGTTTTTTCCTCATATTTAAGTAGAATTTGCTGTGCATCAGTTCCTGCCCATTCCTCTTGTCCTGTTAATTGGCACCACCTCCACATGCTCCATGGTCTGAGCTGATGCTGTGGCTGGATGTAGAGGAGTCAGGAATTATAGATCAGATGGAAACTTCCAGCTCTAAGAGATGTGGTGGGGTCTGGGGGAGGCACTGTGTGGCTGAGCCCCCAAGAGAGGCTCCTGCCAGGCTGGGTGGAAGACCTGGTCCAGTAGAAGGGAAAAAATGACCTGAAAAACAATGTAAGCCATCAGAATTTGGGTACTTTGTCAAATAAAATGAATAAACAAATAAATAAACTAAAAGGGAATGTGACCAAGTATTGTGCCGTTGGATAGAAGGACATGAAGAAAAGGAACTGTGTTTACCATAACAACAAATCTAATAATTTCCTGGGTCCTTGATGCTCTTGTAACTCCATGTGATCCTCTAAAGCATCTTGGCTAGTTGAGAGAAATTATATCTCTGGCTCCAATACATGACTAAACCCTGGAGCCACCCTCAGAAGAGAGCTCTGGTTCCTGCCATCACCACTTGCCATATGGCTCCTCTTTCTTCCTTCACCTTCTCAGCCTCATTTACTATGGAAACAAGGCTCATGTGATCCTGCTGTCTTTCTCATCCCTTCACCTCACACACAGCTCCTCAGCCTGTAGCTCTGTCTTCAGCAGAACTGACAGTGGAAAGCTCAAAGGCAACTGGATCCTCACTGGCTGGGCAGCTGAGAGAGTGAGAAGGAGAAATACAGACACATTAATGCCCCTGGAGATGGCAGGTAGTGGCTGTAAGATCACAGAATGATTTGGGTTAGAATGGACCTTAAATCTCAGTCCACCCCCCTGCCATGGGCAGAGAAACTTTCCACCAGACCAGGCTGCTCAGAGTCCCAAGATAAGGGGTTTAAACACGCAAGAATTTCCACAGTAATCTTCTCAGGCAGGAAATCCAGCCAGCCACTGGACACACATCCATAGAAACAAGGCTTCAGTGATTTTTACTCCTCACAGATCTACTTATATTTTCTATTCTCCTCCTCTATTTTCTTCTTCTATTAGAACAAAAAAGACAGGGTCAGCCAGGCAAGACTTTGCTATCAGTTTGCAGCATGGCTGTGTTTGCTGCTGGAAATGGAGCTAAAAGCAAAGTTTCAGTGTCCCCAATCAGTGCTGGAGAAGCTGATCAGACCACAGGCTCTCTGCTTCTCTATGACTGCCAGGGACAATCTGTCCCACAAAAGACAGAGGATGCATCTTTTCTTTGCTAATCTGCTCTTGCCCCTGGTGTGAGTGTCTCAGTTTCTTTACTTTTTTTTTCCTCAGGCATTAGAATTAGATTTCAACAGGAACAATAGCAGCAGCAGTAACATCAGCTCCCTTATCTCTACTAACTGCTCCTTTCTCCCAAATATTTCTCTTTTTTATTTTGCACCACCTGAAAGTATCCAAACCTGAATTTTCCTTAGAAACAGCTGAAGGAAAAAGGATTAAGGGATATTGTTAAAATGAAAACCTTACTTCATACCTAATGTCTTCCATTCTTTAACTACTTTTTCCTATGTCTCTAATGACAGGTTAAAAGATCCTTAAGGCTGATTGTTGCCATGGGATTAAGGAGCCTGGGGTCTATTAATTCAAATCCCAAATGTTTGTGTAACTAGGTAGTGAGCAGCACTATGAGGCCCATGCTGGCATCCTTTTTTCAGCCCTTTTATCAAGGAAAATAATTGGGCCACTCCCAATGACTTACAATTCAACTGGAGCTCACACATGGAATTTCTGTCTATTAGCCTGTGTCAAAACTGTTTGCATTCTGGATTCTAAAAAGTTAAAATCAAAAGAAATGTCTCATCATGAGATCAGACTTCTCCTTATTTGGGGATGATGCAAAGTAATTTTTCAGCACTGAAGGTTTGCATTATTCCTTTCCATGGGTAGTGGGGTAAGGTGGAGCAAGGCCTATCTTTGTGCCAGCTCTGGAATTCCATCAGCCTTTCCTTCTTCCTTTCAATGCTTTCAAACCTTTTTAAATTATTACCAACTCTGGCCCTGTTTAAGTCCCTTTCTTTTTCTGAATGACTCTTTGTATTTTCAAGGAGTGTCTTGATATGTTGGCTCACCAATGATCTGCTGAGGAGACTTACAGGATAAATGAATTTGCTAAAAACCATCTACATCTGTAGGTTTACTCTGTGTGACAAGTGACGTAAAATGAAATAGCTTTTACGCAAAGAACAAAAATTTGAATATCTTATGCAGGGGAAATGGGAGTACCAGGAATATAAAGACACCTGGAAGTACAAAATACTATGACTACAAATCTTTATTTGATTTGTAAATGCTGGGCTGGAAACTTATTATAAATTAGATCTCCTGGGGAAAGGGGTTACTTGTTTGGTTTTAGTGTTCTGCAAGAGTTCAACCTTTGCCATTTCATAAAAGAATCACAGATATCTGAAACATTTCATGTGAATCGTATGTACCCTCTATGTAAACTGGGTAAAAAACAATTGTAATTAACTCTGCCCCTGTAAATAACTAATAAAAAATGAAGTTAAACATGTAGCTGTCAATAAGTATGCAACAATGAACCGGGCAGTGCAATCATTTATTTACAATGTCAGCCAGGAAAAGTAAGTCACTTCTGTTGGCACAATAAAGGACATTAGAATCAAGCAGTGCTGGACTTCTTGAAATGCTGTGAAACTCCACTGGAAGGCCCCAGTGTGAAGGGATGAGTGGAGCCAAGAGCCATGGCTGAGCTCCCTGTGCTCCCAGAGCACTCCCTGCCCCACAGGAGCTTGTTGTACAAAAGTATCAAACCATTAACCCCCAGTTTAAACCAGAAAACAGGCGGGATCCCAGCCAGGACCCTCCACAACAGACCTCCTCACTGTGGTTAATGAGCTGGAGGAAGATGGATGCACACAGGCTCTGAGTAAAGCCAGCACCACTTTGGAGAAAGCTTTTGATATGAAGAAATGCTCTGTTTTAAGAGATCTCTCAAGTCAAGGCAGAGACAAAAGCTACATTAATTTCTGCTCCCTGCCTTCACTGCTTTAAACAGGAGGAAAGAGTTGAACAGGAAGACTTCATACTCTCGAGACTCCATAATTTGCTTGATGAATGCTTTTAAAAGAGATGGGCTGGGAGAGAAGATCATTGAATTTAAGCAAAATGTAGTATTCACTTCACTTCTGCTATCAAGAGGCAAGGCAGATGATTCACAGATGAGAAAGGGGCTGTAAAGATAGGAAGCTGACATAAAAATGAGGAAACATTTTGTGATGAACTTGATCCTCAGTGTAGGAAGAACAAGAAAGAATTCCAGAATAGTTCTCTGTCTATCAATTGCATCAGATTTTGCAAGGCAAGGGGAAGGAATTAAGGTGAATAATATTATTCAAGAAAAGGTCATGAAAACCACTTCATTGATGCCCTTGGATCCAGAGATTGGCGCACAATTTGTGGTTCCTCCCTTTCCTTCTTGTATTAAGGTTTAGTTCCTCAAGCTCTCAGTCTGTCCCTCTCTTTTATCAGGAAATTCCTAAATTTTGTGCACTAGCTCCTAGTCTAATGAAATTTTTGTCACCCAGTGTTCAGCACCGTGTTGCTGTGAAGGTAATAGACTACAGCATTCACCCATGGAAGAAATCTTTGTAACTCCTGTTTTGAAATTACTGCTGAACCTTTCTTTCCCCCTTTAGTTCTGTTTTTAATCAAGCTTGAAATTTTCTTCCTTTAAAGAAACCTTTAAAATCTTCTCATTTTCTCTGGATAATACCTCTCTGAACTACATTGTTATACTCTAAGAAAAGGACTATTTTCTGTCACTTGGAAACCCACGCCTCATTTTGAACTGAAATAAACCCACTAATAAAATTAATCAGAAGCACTATTCCTCTGGAGAGAGCCGGGGACAATATCATGGGTTATAAACTGAACCACAGGTTTCCAATAATGCAGCACAGTCAATTCCAAGGAATTACCAATACCAAGACCTCCACTAGCTGGGACACATCACACCTAAAGAGAAGGTCATGAAATTACTGCAGGAAAACAGCACAGATGAAGGACGAGGAGAAAAAAAAATATATGAAGGCCAGATAATAAAGAAGTTGTAAGCACATAGAAATTCCTGCAGAGGATCTGCAAGGCTCCTTAAGTCCTTGTCTATTGTTCAAGATAGAAGCTTCAGTTTTTAAAGGTGTTAAAATTTCTATTGTGTGCACATCCTTCTGGGGCATCCTGCTCACAATGCCTTGTTTCCAGGACAATAAACCACACTCATATCCTGTTAGAGTTGATTATTTAACAGCAGTGAAATTCAGGCTGAAGTGCTGAGAGTACAACTAACAAAACACCTAAATTACAGCCCCTGAACAAAAATTGGGGATCGCTTCTGTCTGAGTCTCCTTTCAAGCTTTTCTGTAAAATAGAGATAGTTATGGCAATTTCCTAAGCATGCTCAGAGGGTCAGGTAGTGTCAGCAAGGTATTTTGGATTTGTGAAACACTATCTGTGCCAAAAGTTAATGTCAGATGCCTGCAATGAAAGTGCAGGGCATGGCTAATGGAAGGAATATTAGACAACAGACAGTAGACTTTGTTTTAAAAATTTTATGACTGAGAGATGAACTGACAGAAATTGACAGTGATGAAAAAAAGGTACTGCTCTGGAAACTGGCCAGGATTTCTGAAGCTGCTATCAACAGAAAGGTAACAGATGCTGTATTTCAGTAACAGACCATGAGAAAACACAGCCCCTGCTTGCACTAAGACACCAACACTTGGTTAACCTCTTCCAGAACACTGCAAATTACTGAATATTACTTACCTATAGAAAGAGACCAAATTTAGGATCACAATAAACCAAAGTTCACGAGGCAACCAAAGTCAGTTTCTGCTATGAATTCCACACAGCTGTGGTAGATTTTTATGTGTGTGTGTGCAGTTAACCAAGCCATAAACAAGTCGTGATGCTGTAACAAGCCTGACAGTGTTCGTGCTGTTGGGAACTCTCCCTAAATTTATGACACATGCCATAATAAAAAAATAAGGAGCAGAACTCCTGACTACCTATTCCACAGGGTTGTTTCCTGCTTTGTCTGAATGAGGAATTGGATAAACTCCAGTCCTCTGGCACTCCAGCAGCTCGGAGTCCATCCAACAAGAGGGCACGTTCATGATGTCCAGGATGATGTGATTTACCTCACACCACAAAAGTGTTACGAGGTCTCTCACTCAATGTTTTCCCAGATGAGAGGTGCTCAGAAGTGCCAGGCACTGAATGGTTTGAGGCTCAGTGCTGGAAGGCACTCTAAGAAATTTCCTTTTTATGAGCCAACACCCCCCTCACTTGCCAGGCAAAAGATAGAAAAGGACTCTGCTCTTTGTTTGGTGACTCTTGACATTGATGCTTTAGTGATGACTGATTCTACTGCTTATTTTAACTTTCCATCAATGGCTCTTTAATCTGGGCACCCAGACTCTTCCTACCACAGCCTAAACCAAATGAATAGCTGAATTTTCCTTCCTTCATCTTTTTTTCTGCTGGTTGGTGGCTGTTTGCTGCACATTTCTGTGGTTTTTTGCTCCACACCTGTTTTTCCTTCAATCCTCAGAGGCAGTGCAAGCATCAGTTCCCTGAATGCCACCATTACATGGCTATGTTCTCACAACCTAAACACTGGCCAAAGTCTTGAGGGGTATAGGTGTTTTATTATTATTTTCTGTGTTAGCACAGACTTCAAGTGGCTGTTTCCAAAAGCCTTCTCAAAAGCTTGAAAAATTGGACCAGACAATAAAAACAATCATCATGGTTTTTTATAGAGTCAAGGCTGAGAAGGAGAATAGACTCAAAAGTTAAGCTTTCCTGAGAAATGGGGAAAACAGAAAAGCAAGTTGTGCATTAAAAAGGACCTGATTTACCTCTAGGACAATCTTAAGAGGATGACTATTCAAATAGTTGCATGTTCAGAATGGAGATATTTGAGTAGATATTTTAACCTTGTTTGCCCTCTATGACACAAACTTTAGTGATTAACTGAACAAAACCACTTATTTCAAGGCCAGGTTGGTTGGGTCTTGGAGAAACCTGCTCTGGTGAAAAGTCTCTCTGGCCATGACAGAGATTTGGAATGAGATGGTCTTTAATCCAAACTATTCTGTCATTTTTACTTTTCAGTAGATTCCTTTATCTGGACACTCAAACTGTTTTCATAACAATCTCAACCATAATAATTTTCCTTTCTTCCTCTTTCCTTCAGTTGGTTGGTGGCATCTGCTTCATGTTTCTCTGGAATTTTGTTCCCCAACCCAACTTCCTGCCCCAGCTGGGCAAAGACACCCACTCGTGTCTACTTGATTCCAGACAATTAATTTCAACAAACTCAGCATGTTTGGTACCCTTAGAGTGGATCTGGGAGCACTAAGGTTCGGCTGGGACATTGGAATCTTGGACCCCTCTCAGAATATTCCCAGCACATCTCCTTTGATGGGCAGGACAAATTTTGTTGTGTTCCTCCAGGGTCACAGCCCAATTTCAAATCCCAGGAGGCATTGAATTTTCCACAGAGCCACTCACGCTGACCTGTCTGCCATAGCAACTAAGCCAACAAACAGACAATAAAATGGTTTTTTTCTAAGCAGGGTCCTGGTATTCAAACACAATGACTAAAATACTGCAGAGATTTCAGTATTGCCACTTCTCAGAGTGTATTAAAACACTTCCGTCTGGTGTATTTCTTTATAGCTGAGCTCTTGCAGGGTAAGGATTAAGTTAAAAAATCCTTGAATCTTTCTCTTTATTTTAATCTTGGTGTTTATGTGAAAAAATGCAAAAGAATATTAACTGCAGTTATACATAGTAGTGTTTTTCTTTAATCTACAAATCCTTAAGAAAGAGAAAGACAAGGAAAGAAAACTAAGACTTCAGTGAAATATCTGGATTGTATTTAATGTTAGCAAGAATTTGTGCACTTTGTAACTATTGTGGTTTTCATTATTTTATAAGGTCCCAGAACATTTGGAGGATTACTTCTAATTTATTAGCACATAAAAAAGTGTCCCTCAGAATAATGGCCAAGGCAGAGGAGGACAGTGTGACGAGCTGGGGCTTTGGGGGGATGTTTTCAAGCTTTGGACAGCAGAACTGAGGCAGTCCAGGAGAGAAGGGCAGATAACATGAAGCACATCCCTTCAGCCAGAGCAAGCCTCTCAATTCCAGCAGGGGAAGGCTCTGGCCAGCACTGATCCCATGGCTTGCCTTCACATGTTGGTTTCTTGATTTGATCGTGAAGGGCTCTTTGTTGGTGCGCCAAAAAAGATGATGATCAAGAAAATGGAAAACTGCCTTCCACTTGGTGTTGTCACCAGTAGGCTGGTGCCAGACTGGAACTTTCTGTCCTGTGAGGTCGTGCACTGGCCCAAGTTAGAGGTGACATTGCTGACAGCTTCCCAAAAGTTTTCCCCAGGAGCAGCCAGGCTTTGACTCCAACTTCAGGCCATCGTGTCCCCCATATTCATTTCCTGCTTGGTTTGAAACTGTGCTACGCTGGCCAGAGCCACAGGATCAATAAAGCAGGGGAGGAGAGAGCTGCATTCCCACCTGCCTCGTCCATCACTGGCAAACCTGGCAGCTCTGTTCTGCTGCCCGAATCCCATTTTTTCACTTGACAGAAAGCCTCTCTTGGAGACTGCTGGGGGAGAGACCTAAAACCTTCTATACATTAAGGCAAGTGAATTGATACCCTGTCAGAGGACGAGAATCTCTCTTCATCTGCTGAGAGTTAATGATGATTTATTAGGCAGAACAGACAGGTCCCAGGACATATTTGCAAGGACTTGTCAATCAGAAAAAATTCCTCCAGAGATTTGGACTAAGCTTATTTCATACTTTTTACTTAGAAGACATGAGAGGACAGTGAGATTCAGCTTGAAGTACTTCTCAGATAACATGGAGCTTTAGAAAGATAAAAGGCTAGATGAAAAAAGACCTCTTAAGACCTCAGTACAATCTCATGTCATCCCAGAAATGCCACTAAGGAAACATGTATAAGTGAATAGGATTTGAGGGTGGTAAAATAAACATGACAGCTTGTAGAGAAGATCCCCAATGAAAAAGAAAGTCAGAAATTAAATCAATGCCAGGCATGCTGCCTTAGACCTCAATACAAAATGCACCAAAACACCTTCAAATAACTGAACCTGGGATCTCAATGTGTAAATTTCTGACACTCACACATCAGATTCAGGGTCCTGTTGATCCGTAAGGGTAGGACTCTTTGCCCAAAAGTAAATGTCTCCATTTCTACAAGTCAAGGGAAAGAAATAATTATTTTTAGGATGTGCTGCTCACAGTGTCGGAACAGCAGAGATGTGAATCACCCTGGAAAAGCACCCACTCCTCCCTAGGGAGTCAGGGTCACTCAGACCAGTAAGATGCATAAGGACTCTGTAGCTCAGAGGGGGGAAGCCACCCCAAATGACCAACCCACCACTTGTCAAAGACTGGGCCATGGGGATCTGAGCAGGAGGTGGGACAAGCTTAATAAGCCCCCCTGAGTTTTAAAACTGTCTCATCTGTCCTTTAGCTTTCCTCTTTCTAGACCCACAGCTGTTGTTTAAGGCAGGTTGGAAGGCAGAGGAGCAGTACCAGAGTCATCCTCCTGTAAAACAGGATTTGGAGGAAGCAGGCGCTGTCTGAGGAGTGCTTCAGGATGTGCACGAGATACAGCAACAGAAAACCACCCCGATTTAGACTTTGACCAGAGAGCACTGGCAGTGAGGACATTCTCCTTTGGCTGTGTTCAGAATGGCAGCTAAGAGGCCCAACAGACAAGAGTGAATGGGAAATGCTCCCCACCCCCAGCAACCTCTCTGAAAGACCAATTCTCACATTTATTTATCTGGCTATCTACCCAGAAGGAGGTGGCAGAAGGGGGGACAGAGCAGTCTGCCTGCAGCAGCAGTGTTGAAAGCTCTCAGCTAAGAGTCTCCACAGGAGATGAAAGCAGCAGGTTTTTAACTTGGACACGGGTTCTGCACACCTCCAGCTCTCTGATCACATGAGGCTGCTTGTGCCCTGCTCCCTTGAGAACCTTCTCCAGCTCTCATCCCCTCCTTTGGAATGAGCCTTGCAGACAGTGAGCAGGTGGCTCCTCAGGGTGTGGGAGAGCAGCATTAATCACCTTTGAAAAATCCTAATATTTTCTAGTGACAACAACCTGTGCAAAAGCAGAGCTCTGACTGCAGCATCCCTGTTTGCTGAGATTTACAGCAGAGCAGCAGGAACCTGCTCCAGGCTGCTGCAAGGCCTCTCTCACACCGTGCTTTCAGCTTAGAAACACGGCAGAATCTTCCTTCTCTGCTTGAATTATAAATATAAGCTTTCTCTTTGTACTCCTTTAAAATGAAAATGAAGAATTTCACAGAAGTGGGCCAACATATGCAAGCCTTTTTTCACTCTGGAAGATAGAAGAGGTGAACCCTCCAACAGCAAGAGACACACACTATAGGATTTGAAAAAAGAGAAAAAAGCGGTCCTACCAAAGGGATTGTGTGTGTTCTGCACTCTGCAACCATCCAAGACCCCTCTCAGCAGTGAGACAAGATCCAGCTCCCACAGTGGCCCAAGTCATGAGAGAAAACTGCCTGGCACCAATTTTGTTTCCTTGCAGGACTGCCTGTTCCCCTCAGAGCCACCTCCCCAGAGAGGTGCCAGCAGTGTTGATCCTCCCTGCACCCGTGAGGAGCTCAACCCTCCCGTCACAAACCAGAGCTCAGCACTCCCCATCAGGGGAAGTTATGTCAGCCCCAGCACTGGGTTTTGGGGTCAGGACCCAACCTCCAGCGCCTCTAAAATTGAAAAGAACTCATTCTTACTCAAACCCCAGTCTTGATATATCTACACTACACTACAAGGTAACTAAAAAACATGGAAAATCATTAAAGGATGAAAAAGGACCTGCACTTTCTTCCATGGTCTAACGGACAGATGGGTTCTGCTACATATCTCTCTCCTCAAACTGGATTTACTTGTGCAACCTTAACATTTTTGTGTCTGCAATAGAGATTTTCCTCTGTCCTTGCTCCCTGCAGTTCCCCAGCCCATTTCTCATTGTCATTTGAGCAGAACTATACTTCCGTGGAAAGTTTATCATCACAGAAAGTAAAAGGCAGGGAGGAGAAACACCCACTGTTCAGACTAATGGCTCAGCTGATTGATGCCAGAATGCAGCATCAGCTTGGTTTGGTTGCTTCCGTCTTTGCTGTCACTTGGACAAAAAGTTCCTCCACTCCAAAAAGTTGCTCAGTAAATGCGCGCTCCTTCCAGCTTCCCATTAGTGGGCATTAAAGGGGATCTTGGAGGAGCACTTGTCCCATTATGTTAAAATTGAAAGCAGTCTGTTCACATCTGTCTAATCTGTAACCAGCAAAGGTGAGACTGAGCACCAGGAGCACAACCCTCGTTACACCTGGGCTGCATCTGTAGTTAATTACTGCCTGTAGTTAATGCAGCTACCCTGCTCCTCACCACACTGTGGGTAACAGCACGTGGTGGGGAAATCCCTGCTGAGCTCCAGCATTTTTACAGACCCCAAGGACCTGTTTAAAGGGAAATCTCTGGGGATAAAACCTCACTCCAGCCCGTCTCTGATGTGTAGATGAACCCAGGATGTGCAGGAGAGGGAAATGCAGAGAAGCTGCCTTGAGGGAGCAGTGCAAGAGCTGAACCAGAACGAATGACATGACCACATATAGGTAACATCTTGTGAGCCAAGAATCTGCTCTCATGTGTTTAATTACTTCAAGGAGGATAAATCAGTCCCTATGGTAGAATTACATGGGATAATCCTTCCAAAGGAGGAGATCCACACTGCTGTGCTTTAAAAGTTTACAGGACTTTCCATAAAGAAGATACTGCCATTGACCCAGGTGTAATAAACAGCTTCCTTCTGGCCTGGATGGATCTTTTTAATCTACACAACTTTTTGCTTCATGCTTTTCTTGTTTTTATTTTAGATTTAGTGCACATTACAAACATCTTGCCAAGAAGGGGAGTGTGAGCACTGGGATTTGACACCTTTGGTGCTCCTGCAGCTCTGCCATAGGGACAAAGTCAGGTATTGTACAGCACATTTGCTTTTCTCTCCCTTTTTTTGTTTAAATTAAACTCTTTGTATAAATAGTCATTCTGTCTGATTATATAATCTCCCACATTTAGATCGTCTGTGTTGCAACCATGGCAACTCCCAGAGCTGAGCACATTCGGTTCAAATTTCTTTCTAAATTTGCTGATGAGGGTGAAGAAACAGCTTTGGAAGCCCTTCTCAGACAACCTACATTTGTTCTTTGCTTCTGAAGCTCAGTCCAGCTTGGATTGACAGGAACCAGCACCCAAAAAATGTTAAAAGCAAGTGTCCATTCCCTTCCAGCTTAAATGATTGCATCTCTAGTACTAGCTATGGATAAGAGTAACATTATCAAGGAAAGTAAATATCTAAAGTTTATTTAATTAAAATTAAGCAGGAGGATTGAGCAGTGGTGGAGCAGGAGAATAACATCTCCCATGCACAGAGCAGGAAGCACCCACAGTAGCTGGGCAGATTTCCTTGCCTTGCCTCTCCAGTGAACTTCAGCTGTCATTTGAAAACCAATACTGAAGATAAAAGGTTCCAAAATTATCTTCTAGTGTGGCTAATAAGCCATCTGAGAGTGATGTTACCTGTCTGGAATCCTGATATTTGCTCCTAATTTTCTCACTGCAGAACGTGACTCAGTGGTTAGGAGAAGTGGAGCAGCTCAGCCACAGAATTATGGAGCCTTTGGTCTCACTGAAATAATTCCAGATTATAGTCTGATACTGAAACCCCACCTTAAAGTGCCAGCCCCCACCTCTTCCCATGCTCTGCATGGAGTTTGCAAAGGAAAAGCAAAGCAAGGCCCTACGCTGTGTGCAAAGCGAGAAAAGCAGAAGCAGATTTTAAATAACAAGTTGGGAATAAAAAGGTGTAATTAGGTAACTTTTCTAATCAACCATTGTGATCACCTACTGTATTTTGCTATTTATATCAGAATTCTTGGTATTGCCTTGAAAGGGGTGAATCAGCACAATCAGGTCTTTGTTTTTCTTATGGCATAAATACCCCAGATGAGACACGGAGTCAGATTTTCAAGTAACGTGACTGAAAATGCTCAATACTGATCACAGCTGCCAAAACGTGCCATAAGCAACAATGAAATGCAGTGATTTTGCACTTGAAACACTTCCAGATTTACTGGGACTGAAATCCTACTGTATTAGGTACTGGATAAATCCTGTGGTCAAATTGTAGAATTTATGCAAGAAGTTAAATTTTGCATATGCCATTGCCCATCTGTTTTGCAGAATTGGCTCCTTCTCTAGCAGCCCAGGCTGGCGGACAGTGCCAGATCTGACCTGAGAGACTGCAGACTGGTTTTGGTCTGGTTACAAAGCTGCCTCACAGTCTAGAGATTGTTATCCTTCCACAAATGTGACAAGATCTGTAATCCAATTGAGGGAACCAAAAAATATTCCTTCATACTCTATTTAAATCTTCACGGCAACGAACGAAAGCAAAGGTTTCACACTTATTGCAGGCACTGTAGAGCTTGTACAGAATTTAATCTCTTGCTTCGCTTGGATATTTACAACAATAAAAGGCCCTGCCATGCACAGACAATTCATGCCACAATTACACTTGCAAAAGCAAGTGGCAATCAATAGCTCACGTAGACACTGATTTTGATTATACTTAATTGATTGTGATGATAATAACTTACTTATATCAATTAATTTCTTTCCATTTACATCTTAATTGCTATACCAAAGAGTCCTATAAACTGTACAGCAAGGTCCCATATATGTTTTTCCTCAGGTTGACTTGAGGTTTGACACCATCAAGCACTGGTTTGATGCTGCAGACTGGAGGGAGAAGGGAGATTAAATTCAATAATTAATTATGTACATTTGAAACCAAATAGGGGAAACATAAGACAAACAGGTTGCCGAGTTTATGTATTAACAGAAACTTGTTGCATTAATTTGGTTTCTCAATGATGACTTCTAATTCCTGTTTCATTATGTGAGGAGAAGGAATACATTTAGCCAGAGCTAAATGCTTTTGTGGTGATGCTGGACTCATTTTAATTGTGTCTATTCTACCTGTAAACAATGAATCTCTTTGTTATCTCCTTCCTTGCCTGATAATCCCATGAAGAACTGAATAAACTCAGACATTCCAGGGAATAACAGTAGCAGAATCAGCCTGGCATATTCACAACCCACCGGAACTCAGCACAAGGTGTGGAAGGCGTTTAAATAAGCAAATAAAAAGCCACCTGAGCCTTCTTTGCAGGATAATGTGGCAGGAACCTCTCTGGGAGCTGGGTAAACAAATGAATTAATAGGAGTCGTAGCCTTTCGTTGGGTATTATTCATTCTTCTTTATTAGGTTGCTCCCTGGAAACCTGGGTAAACTTTGGCTGTGACTTTCTTTTTGATCCTCTGTGCCCAAATCGCCTGCTTTAATGTAATCCTGGAACCTTTTCAAGGAGTCTGTATTCACAGGCCACTCTGTTCTTATTTCCATTTGAAAAGGCAGTTGGTGCAAATCCTGGCTGGAGCAGCTCAGTGGGGTGGTCATGAAAAGAAAAAAAATGAAGAGATAGGAAGACTTGTTCAAACTGAAAATACATTCCAGGTATCCAGGCTCGTGGGTCAGGGGGAAGAGGGAAGACAAAACCTGCTCCATCCCCAGATGTGCCCACTGGCTCTGCCTAGCCCTGTCTAGTTTGCCACAGCCCACAGGGAGATCTCTTTACCCCTGCCCTGGAGCTCTGCTCCACAGCTTCAAAATTAGGAAGCAAATCCTGCAGAGTTTGGGGACATTTGCTGCTAATGTATCTAGGAGAAATTAAAGAACATAAAGTCACTTTGCCCTGTTGCTGGTGGTGTTTTCTGGCCATTTTTTCAAGTCTGTATCCTTCTCCCTATACCCTGCATGTAAAGTACTTGCCAGACACAAACTGATGGAAGGGGGTTAGAGCTCTGACATAGCAATGTCTGCTTGCAAGTGCTCTGGATATAGGTCTACAGCATTTGTTTAGCCAGGACACAGCCTTATTTTAAACTTTTTACATAAATACAATCTCTCTGGGTTAATTTCTATCATTTACATTGCCCCACTAGTCTGACACATTCCCTTTCTTCGAGAAAATCAATTATAAGATAGCATTAAAATGGTGGTTTTGATATTTGTGTAACTTCTACTTTTTGTTACAACACACAGCCCTTGCTCTTGCACCAGCAGTGCCTTTGTAGGGCTCCGTGAATGAGATGCCTTGTCCAGCACATTGCCACCTCGTGTATGAGGTAAATAGAGAGGCAAGGAACCTGTGTGAGTGTCCAGACCTAATGCAGTCTTTTGGTAAAATCTCTATTTTTCTGTACACATGTGTCTTAGGTTACAATGTAAGATGTAAGCACAAGTGTGTATTCTATCACCATCTTCATAAACTGTTAAAAACAGGTGGGGCAGTTTCTTTATCTCCTCCATGACTTTACCCCTGATAACTCCCTCTGGGGAAATCTTCTGCTACTGGGCCATCAGTCCTCACTGCATGATTCATGAATTCCATCACCCCATTGGGAGATGCTCCACCCAAGCATTCCTACCTGGATATAATCTGAGGTTTGGAACACCACAGGCAGCCTTACCTACTGAATTCCTAGAGGACAAGAGCTACATAACCACCACTGGATCTTCAGAGGAAGATCAAACCCTCCGACAGGATCACGGCTTCAACAGAACCGCACCTGTCACTCCAACAGGACTGCAGCCACCATTTAATGGGGCTGCTACCACCACCCTGACCAACAGGGTGCAGGTTGTATCCTGACTCTGACAGTTTAAACCAGTATCTTTCTGCCTTTATTTTAACTTTCCTATTAAATTGTAGTTCTGACTTGGAATCTCTCACTGGTTTGCTTTCAAACTAGTACAAGATGTCAGAGCAGTCTCATGATTAGCTGCAGAAGAAGATGCTCATTAGAGTCCCTCAGGAGGCTGCCTTGCACTTCACTGGGAGCCAGCTCACTTCTCTCAAAACCATCACCAGGAAAGTGTATTTCACTGTGGAATATTTCAGTGGTGCTGCTTTAGACTGTCTCAGCCATGCTGGCCAAGATCCTGCAGTGAACTCAGCTGAGTAGAGTCTGAGAGCAAACAACTCCTGAGGAGGCAGAGGAGAGGGTGCTGCAGGGCTTGGGTGCTGAATTAATTCAGTACCCTCACAAAGTCACCATAGCACCAAAATCCAGCTGTAAACAAATTATAAAATACAATTTAAGAAAAAAAAAGTGGCTGTTGCCATCAGGAACCAAACATTTACTGTTATAATCAGTGTGGTAGAGAAAATGCTGAACTACTCTCAGATTTTCTCACTCTGAAAGCAGGAAAACAAAGAACAAGTAAAATTACTATGGGAATTTCCTATTTCTTAACTACACAGAGGCCATTTGGCTATCCTGGTATCATAATAGTTGGTAATTTTTGAGTTTTTAATAGCAACTACAAGGTTGGTCCAATAATGCTGCCCAAATCAGCAGGCAAAGACCAGAGCTGTTTGGACATTTGCTGCTATTATGAGAGGACCTTTCAAAAGCAATTAGTTTATGTAACTCATATTTCATGAAAGCAAATGAAATCTCAAATGTTCTATAATTATAATAATTATTTCTGCTTGATGTTTAATTACTCTCTCTAATGATCCAGCAGCACCATAATGGACAGGTAAAGCTCAGATGAAATTCTTTCTCGTGTAATTTGGTTTCTAAAGGAGGACAAAGGTTTTGGTGTTTGTGGCAGCAGCTGATTAAGTAATGTCACAGTTTCCATGAATTGCAAAATGTGATTAGTTGTGGCTATCCTGCTTCTGCAAATCACTGCTCATGTCACAGAAACGTGACTTGGGCTGTGCACTAAACTCTCACTCCTTGAAGTGTTCCTGTAGATGTTGAGTAAGGCACAAGTAAATGATCACTGCTGTGATAGGTGATTATAATGAGAGGTCTGGGGAAAAAGGAACAGTCCATTAAGATCACCTGGAGACAGCATTTAAAGCAATTTGCATGAATATGTGAAACTGATTTAAATAAAGCAAAACACAATGTTTTGATTTTGATTTTTGTTTTCTATTTTTCCTTCACTTTAAAAGGTGAAGGAAAAATAGAAGGGGAATGGTGGAGCTAGAAAAGGACATTTTTACAAGGCAGGAGGGAAAGTTGAATGCAACTCTTCTGGGCTTATATACCAAGTGTTAAAAGTCTCATCCAAAATTACAGAATTTCAGGTTCAAATCATCCATTGCACCAATTTACGGCAGCAATTTTACCCAAACAATCCTGATTTTTATGAGAGTATCCCTGATAAACCCTCTGGCACTCCTCTGCCACAGTTCTGTGCCTCTCACCATCCATGGCTCCATCCTGGGGGCTGGGCACTCACGTACAGAGAGTGCATTTTGGTTCAATCAATGTTCAAATAAAGAACAGCTAACTCAGCTGTATACCCCAGGCCAAACAGCCCAGTCATGGTCACAACCTCACCCTAAGAGCCAGGCCAGGATAGAGGATGAATTCCCTGATGCTTCCATGAAAGTAAAGCTTAGATGGTGCCACCACACCCACCTATTTTGGTGTGGGAGCCAGGATTGGTTTGACTGTGTAAAATCCTCACCCCAGGCAGCTCAGAATGTGCACAAGCGAGATTCCTAAACCAAAAACTGACACTGGAGAACCGTAGACATTAATTTGTTGTGATCCTGATTTAAAATGAATCACAGAAACACAGAATCCCCAAATCATTTGGGTTGAAAAGGACTTTAAAGATACCTTATTCCACTCCCTGTTATGGACAGGGACACCCTCCACTAGACCAGGTTGCTCTCAGCCCTGTCCAGCCTGGCCTGGAACACTTCCAGGAATGAAAGAGAAACAAAGCACAGGAATTCCTGAGTCCACAATCAGGAAGGTAGTGTGCCAGAGGAAGCCACGACAGAAGTAGAGCATTCCCCAAATTTTCTGTTCTAGTGCAGGGGGCAGCACCAAGGCTCAGGCTCATTAGCACATGGTGTGTAAGTCTGGTGATAATGGCAAAATGTCACCTACTTCAGCCTAAGGAAAATATGAAAGATGGTCTGTATGTGTATCTCTCAAAAATCTGTCCTGAAGCCCACAGAAATGGGAGAGGACCAAGGACCACACAACCAACATGAGCAGGAAAGACACCCTCCCTGTGCTCCAGTACCTGGGAAACTGTTGCTTAAGAAAAATGAATAGACTCTGCTGAGGACCTGCTGCTCTGTTCCTCAGGCCTGGGAGGAAACAACCTGTTTGTGAGAATTCATCCCTGCAGCTGGCTGGTATTTTAGCAATACGAGGCTCTAATTTTAATACCATCAGATTTCTCCCAGGCTGCAGGTGAATCTAAGCTGCAGAAATGGAGCCAGGTTTCATTTTAGTTTGAAGTATCAAAACTGCTGACAATTAAACTTAATTGTATGAATAAGCTCCTTAACAGAATGCACTGCTGGGCTTTGATCCAGCTGAGTGCTGGCAGGAAAAGGGAAATCTATATGCAAGGAGCCTGCCAATGTCCCACAACCTGGGAGAGCAGGGCTTTATCACTCTTTAATAGAAACATATAAGGACCCTGCTCTCTCTGCCTTTCCAAGAAAACTTCATTTTTCTCTTCCGTGAAGTGTTGCATTAATAGTGCTCATCCTCAACAACCTGCTTCTCCCTTGCCACATTTTCTTGACATTAAATTTCTAGCAAAAGCATTAAATCTTTTCATAAGGTGTAATTATTGGCTTTGGCTCTACCTGCACTAACAACAGGCATGAAAACTCTGAACAGAAAGAGGCTCAATATAAATTTTTTTTCTGGAGATTTCCTTTCTGAAATATTAATGTTTGTTCCCTCTAGGGTGGCACCTTTATTTGCTGTTTCTAATGCAACCAGCTTGTTACTGTACCTGCCACTGCAACCAGGACTGCAGTGAGCAAATATGTTCCTGGGGCCCAGGGGTCAGTTGTTTCCTATTCCATTTCCTTTTGGTTTAATTTTAATTTATTTTCCCTTACTCTAACACTTGCAGAGATCTGAAGGCAACTATTCAGGTTGAATAAATCTAAATACCATTACCAGTAGTTGGATATGGCCACAGCAAGGACTTCTCTAACACTGTAAACCCACCTATTTTCTTTTTCACATAAAGCAGCCTTAAGGAAGGGACAGCTGACCAACACTGCACTGTGAAACTCAGAATTTTTGATCCATGAATCAACAGATTTTGTCTCCATGTCTTCTCATATGCAGTGATTTTATCACATTCTTATAATTACTAACGGGACTAGTCCAAACCCCAGACCAAATGTCACAAGGCTATGCAAGATTCTCGTGTTAATCAGTGATTTGTTTCTGATTCTCACGGTGAAGAATGTCCAAAATGTCTGTGTCACATCTGTGAACTGTGGCAGAACTGATTCCATTGCCACCCAACAAAGAATGCCAGAGCCCTCACCCATCAGGACAAAAGTTTGAATTCGAGTAGAGGATAAAATGTGGTCCATGGGGAAGTTTGAGGAGTCAGAACAGTGCTTGGACACTGTAAGTGCCACAGAAAACATTAAATATTCCAGAAAAAAGAGCTCAATTCCAAAGCAAAACAAACTCCACAAAGCTGAAAACGGAAGCCTTTAACCCTTTTAAGGGCTGGTCAGGACAGAACATAAAAAAATTCCAAGCCCAATCCCAGCACTGTGCAGCCTTCCTGAAGTGGTGACTTTATCTTTCCTTTGCTTTGTACTTGTGTATGTGCTACCTGGAATTTTAGTGAGCTTTCAGCTTAATGTGTTTTAGAACAAATCAAACCTGCTAAATTGATTAATGAGGATTTACGGTGTTTTAATTATGGAGTGTGGTTTTGAATGATTTAAAGTCTGATATGAGCTCAGAGCAGCCCAAGATTCGGCGAGGAAATGAGAAACATGACATTTTGAAAAGGAAACCAATTTCCCTTAACTTAAACTGTTGCTCATATAAACCAAATTATAAATATACTCTGTGACTGTAATGCTACAGAGGACAGCTTACGAAAATATGATTAGTGGTGCAATTTCCTTAGGTTTCAGATCCTTTCTTCTTTTCTTTGCCTGCTATAATGCAGGGAAAATCAACATCCTCCCTCCTCACCCACCCATATTTCTCGATGAAAATAAAGCAACAAATCAAATCTGCAGGAGAGCTTGGGGATATCATGATAAAATTCCACTGTACAAAGAGAACTCAGGACAAGGGGGTATAAAAGAAAATACAGGTGTAGAAAGAGTAAAGAAATAGCTGGGATCACAAGGTTCTGCCTCACCTAGTGCCACAGTTCAGCTTGGATTGACACCCACAGCTTCTAAGGGAAGCAAACACAGAGATGTGGCAACATCTTTTTGTGCTCCAAAGACCACCCCTCTATAATCTGGCAGTCAAAAGGAATTCAGATGGGGCAAACACATTAAGGAAGCCCAAGAGCTTCCTTTGAAATACCTTCTGGTGGGTAAGACACAACATAAACAAAAGCAGAACCTAAAGAACCACCAATAGAACCTATTTTGAGCTGCAGGATGCTTTGATGCTTCAATATGTGGGGTAGCAGTGGGACTGTGGGGGACCTGAGAAATGGCAGCACTTCCTTTGGTCAGTGATCTATCCCAAAAGCTTTGTTGCTTTGGTGTTAGAAAACTCAGCTCTGCTAAATTTCAAGTTAAAATTTAAAAACCAAAAACTCTAGCTTGCCTCATCTAGAAACTGGAGATCTGATGCTGCTGCTATCAACAAATTGGGCTTTATTCTCATGTAAGTAAAGGAAAAAAGAATGAGTTCATTGGCATTCCCCTTGCACAAATAACATGTGCAGCACTTCACAAAGGCAACAGATAAAAGCAACATTATTTTATTTACCAGCAATGATGGGAAGGATAGTGCTTGCTTGAAGGTGTGTAGTAAGATGACTTTGTGTGTGAAGTATTGGTTTCTTGGAGTTTGGCAGCAATTTATTTGTTACAGAACTCCCTTCTGAATGCCATTTCCAACAACACATGAGCATCGGTGACATGCTAAGGATTTTGGAAAGCTGAGACTTTGAAAATTCATTTGGGAGCATCTCCATTAAGGATCATTAGCATCATTCCCTGCATGTGCAAGGAAGACTGTGGACCCAACTCCTACTGGCATAAGTATTTTGTTTTTACATGAAACTCCCTAGTGCTGAGAGCAGCAAGGAGGCACAAAATATAGGGCAGCAATATCCTTTTAAGTATTCTGGTGGGTTTTTTTTTTTACATTTTTCCTTGCTACTTCGTTTCTCTCGTGGTGCAGTCCTGAAGAAAACATTATAAATTCCCCAGTGCTCAGTTTCTAGTGTGTATTTAATCTGTCTGCATTCAAATGGTAATAGATTGTTACAGGGATACCTTCACACAGGTGCCTGGTGTGTATAATACCTCTTCATTACAGCACTGAGTGAACTGGATCCTTTTTTTTTTTAAAAATATTAATCTCTTTAAGTTTGCACAAGCGGTGCCACACATCATCATTTTAAGCTCCCAGCTGATGACTCATTCCATTACTCCCAAGCCCATGCAGAGCAAGGCAAGAGAGTGTCTGGCTCTCCATCTCTGCTGGGTAAAACCCTGTGTGCAACCAGAGCTTTGTGAGGATTCAGGGGAGGAAGCAATTTCCAAGGATGAAGCTTTGTTAAAGGCACAGAGAAGGCAGCTGGAATGCAAAGAACGGTTTGTCTTCATCCCTGGAAGTGTCCAAGGCCAGGCTGGATGGGGCTTGGATCAGCCTGGGATAGTGGAAGGTGTCCCTGCCCATGGCAGGAGGAGGAACTGGATCAGCTTTAAGGTCCCTTTCATCCCAAACCATTCAGAGTTTCTGTGATTCTGTGATTCTCTCAGCTCCCTCATCACCTCTACCTGGATTCCAGCCCTGTGGCCTCCAGAAGTTATGGAGTAAATAATTTGAGTTCCATCAGAGGATCCCAGACCTGATCCCTGGGCACAGCTGCATCCACAGCAGTGCCCTGTGTTGGTTCTTGCTCTGTGCAGAGGTTACAGGGAGCAAAGCCAAGCTGTGCCTCCCTGGAAGCTGCAGTGGGGAGGAAGCACAAGGGATCTGTGCCCCAGGGCAGCCAGGGGGTGACCAGCACCTCTCACCTCTTGTCATGTATCCCAGCCTCTGGATTTCTCACGGGAATCCCAGCAAAGCCCAGGGAAGCTGCTGGGGCTGTACCTGCAGTGAGGCAGCCCAGAGGGGATGGAAGCAGAGGAGCTTGGGCAGCTTGGCCACCCCATGGCCAACATCTGCCCAGCTCCCCCTGGCACTGTCACACAGAGTCCTGTGGGACATCCAGCTGATCTCAGGATGATGGACTGAGCTATTGCCATTACCTCAGTGAATTTCTACAGATGGAGCAGTAAGGCACCAGTCTGGTGCCTACAAAATTTGTACCTGATCTGAAATGACCCTGAGATTAAGAATTTTATGGCCTTTTTGTTCCCCCCAGGAGAGCCTTAAAAAGAACTCCCCAACATAAAAATGGAGGAAGACAATTATTAAAGGCAGTAACTACAGCACTGGGGACTGTAACTAAGAAAGGTTCTCAGAAACAGGGATTTGGAGCATGACATGCTGAGGAAATTCATGCTCCCTTAAACAGAAGCAGTTTCAAGTGTGACAGTGCATACAGACAATATGTTTCAAATGTTTAGGACCCTGAGAGATTATTGAATACTGCATATTACCAGGTGTGAAGAGAAATTAAGGAAAATATCCCAAACGGAGGACGGGAGCAGTAGAAAAGTTCCAGCAGAGCTGAAATGATCTGAGAATAAGGAAGGGAGCTAGTAGGGATTTATGCAGCTTTTCATCAGCCTGAGGAATGCTGTCAGTGGAAGGAAAGGAGGAGTAGATAAATTTCTGACAGGAACAGGTCCTTACAAACTCCAAATGTAAGAGTTTCCTGTTGTCTCCTGGCACCTGTGTTCAGCTCTAAGTGAAAACTAAAAGGAGAAAAAGAAAATTTGTAAAGGAACTCAAGATTTGTCCAATACTCCATGAGCATGGGCAATATCAACCTCTGTTGGAAACACAGAATGGAATGCTTTCCTTCATTTTCCTTAAGCAACTCTGCCCATTTTTCTTCATAATTAAAATTATATATGTTTCTATTCTTGGAAACATTTGCTTGGAAAACATATCCAGAGCTATTGATGGCTAAAATGAACAGCATAAAGAGAAAACAGGGAACTTGATTGCTTAAGTCTTTAAAGTCTGGAGAGAGAGCAGAGGGAATTTGTATAAAAGCAAAAAGACACACAAAATTTAGCATTGGAAGAGCTTCCACATCTTGACTGATCGTAATTACTTGGAACTTGGATTTTAATAATTTTTGTCTGTTAAGCTAAGTTCTGGCTGGGAAAAGGAGGATATATTATTAAGCTTCTTCCTTGAAAAGGTTCTGTTTCCAAGATACTGGAAGTATGGAGAGACTTCCAAAGGCAAATTTCAGTTAGGCACAGTCAATTAAAGCTGAACAACAGGATAAAAAGTCTCCTTGGATAACTCTTGGCCCTGCTGGTAGGTGAACACCATATAATTAGCACCAAGTTGGCAACAGTCTGTAGAACATTTGACAGAGGGAAGAGCTCCCTCCCCTGTGATTTCTTCTCCCAGCCAAAGCCTCCGCTGCCCATTCCTGGGTGTTGGGGAAACCTAGATTAAAAAAAAAATAAAGATTTTTTTTTTTTTGCTTCCTACATCCTCCTGTCCTTCCTGGAAGGGCCTTAGGAGCACTTTCTCCTCTGTCACGTTCAGCTTTCCCCTGAAACGTGTCACTCTGCTCGCCCAGCCAGCGATACACGGCAGAGCTCTCCAAAAATCTCAAGCAATCACTTGAGGCCCTGGGGTAGCAATCAGCTATGCAAAACGACAATCATCTATCACTTTGGGATGTCTTCAGAAGAGAAGTGAGAAAAACACAATCTTGGGTGTTTTGGTAAAGAAACTGCACGATAAACAAAATCTCTGCGGCTCTGCACGGCATAACCTGGCAGCAGAAACTCCCTACACCACACTCCAGACTTCATCTGGAGCAGCCTGCATTCTGCAAACAAATCTGGGGAGACCTACTACACACTGGAACAGCCCCAAAAACCCAGAAAAAAGAGTGAAGCTACCAGGAAAATATACGTGTTGCTTTCCTCGAGTCTGTGCATAATGTAAGACGTCTCCAGTATCACAGCACTTCCACCCAGCAGGGAAAGGAGTGGATGAATGAAAAATCATCTCCTTAACTCTGGATGGTGAAAAAATGCATATTTCTAAATAGATGTTTCCCAGGCAGCGTTCAAGGCCTGGGTGGATGGGGCACTGGGCAAACTGGTTTAGGGTGAGGTGCTCCTGCCCATGGCAGGAGGGTGGAATGAGAGGAGCTTCAAGGTTCCCTTCAAACTCAAACCATTCTCTAATTTTATAACACTGCAGTCAATATATACTTCTGTAGTGCTCTTGTCACAAATCATTTCCGAAGGGAAAATTGTAATGTGACAAACTGGATTTCTGGTATTGAAATGAATCTGGCTGCAAGAAATGGGTAAATCAATAAACCAGCAAAACTCCTGTGTGCAAATAGCCAGAAATCACCTACAGAAAATCACTCTGGAGCCTGCTGGTTCTCAGTAGTGCAGCCACCACGGCAGCTCCAGTGGCTGAGAATTTACAACTGCTCTCTTCTCCATAGTAACTTAAGAGTCAGCCTGCACACAGAACCACAGGAACCCAGAATGGTTTGGGTTGGAAGGGACTTAAAGCCCACACAGTTCCACCCTTGCCATGGGCAGGGACACCTTCCACTGTCCCAGGCTGCTCCAAGCCCTGTCCAGCCTGGCCTTGGACACTGCCAGGGATCCAGGGGCAGCCACCGCTGCTCTGGGCACCCTGTGCCAGGGCCTGCCCACCTCCTCGATAAAGAATCTCTACTCCAATGGTTTTCTCTAAAGGAATTCCAGACATTTTACTCAATAGATTAAAAAAACTAAAAGTGAGCTATACTGCATTTACGAGAGGTTAAAAGCAGGTACAAGGGCACTTCCAGCAGACGAATATAAATTGCAGGTCTGCCTCCTCGCTCATCCACTCTAACACCTCCAGGTGCTCAGGCTCCCCGGGAAAGGATAAAACGTTTCCCTTAAGTACAGCGCTAATGGCAGTAATTGGGAGATACCATCCTGAGTGCTGAACCAGCAGAAACCCCGAGCTGGCCACAGGAACATCTCCTAATGTTCAATTAAGATAAGGCACATTATATTGTTCAGTCTGCAGTCTCTCTTTCTCTCTCTCTTTTTTCTTTTCTTTTTTTTTTTTTTTTTTTTTTTGTTTTTTTTTTTTTTTTTCTGGGTGGAACATTTTGAGATCGATATAAAATGGAAAAAAAAAATAATACTAATATAGCCCATGGTTTCAGTTCCACTGGAGCCCTGCTGAACATCTCTCTTCACTCAGCCCTCGTGCCTAATTGCTGAGGGCATCACTTCTGGAAAGCTCTCCTCCTGTGTCAGTCCTGTGCAGTGCTGCTGGCTGGAAGAGCCTGTTTGATACTTCCAGAGGAGACTGGCTGAGGGTCAGGAGGCTGTGGCTACCACACTGCCTCCCCAGGACACGGAATTGGGTCTCCATAAAGGGTCTCTGCCTTGGGAGGGGACAGGGGACAATTGTGCCATGGGCAGGTGCTGACCCAGGCAAGGCTTCGAGAGTGCAACCAGCAGGGGCTGGGTTTGGGGTGGTGCTCTCAGGTTCTCCCATGTCCATCATTCATGGAAAGTTTGCAGAAACCCTAAACATTCCATGAATTCAGGTTTTACTGGGGGAAATGGCCGTGATAAAAATAAACCAAAAAGCAGGGCAAACTGATCTGAAAACACCGGTTCAGTTAGACATTAGCAGGGGCAAGTTTGGCTCATTTTCTAACATGCACTCAAAGTGACATTTAATCTCCAGATTAATTCCGAATTTATTTCAAAATATGAAGGGAAACTTGGCATTTAAATTAACCTTCCAGCCCAAAGTGATTTTTTCCTCTACTCTCATTCACTGAAAACACTGGCACACCTTTAATTACAGTTTCACCCCGGATGATTATTCTGCTCTGCATTGCAAACTCAGCCAAGAAATCGCCCATTATACAGCTTTTGTGTCTTTATACATCTCACAGCACCTGAAGGGCAGGGACAGCTCCTCTGAGTCCCCCCATGCTCCCCAGCCTGCCGTCCCCACTCCGGGACAGTCCCTTCCCTGACTTTGGGGCCTCTGGAGAGCTGAGGGATCCCTGTGGAAAATCCCGACAGGAGCTCACGACGTTTCCTTGCTGCCCTCCCGTGGACATGCCATGACCACAGTCACTGGTACTTGGCTAAAAATCCATGGCTTTGCACGGAGATGTTTGGCTTGGCTCTAAACCTGAATTGTTTCTTCTCCTCAAAAATAGCTGCCTTTACCAAGACAATCGGTGTTTTTATGTGGAGGTAACATGGAGATATTTCTAGATCATAAATTTTAATCTGAAATCTCTCTGGTACCCAAAGATTAATATTTAATATCTGTTCTATAATGCGATTTCTACAGGCTGATCTTTTATCTTCAAAACTTGATCAGCATAGACCTACAAAAGTTAGACTTCAATATGATAACAATACTTTATGGACACAGTGATTCCTGAATTCCCTCGCTGTCTCCTACCAGCAGTGATGGTGTTCCTGTGAGTCTTAAAAAATGAGCTAACACTTTTAATTCTCTATTTTCTCTTCAGCTTATATTCAGTACCGCTGAGCATCAAGTGTGAAATGCTAGGAGGAGCCAGATCAGTGCCAGGACAAGATGAGAAGCAGTACCTTTGCAATTGAGGTCATCATCGAAAGATTAAAAAGAGACTGTGATCTAATTCCATCTGTTAAGTGTCTAGGGACTCCATGTCTAGTACACGAGAATGTTGTCCTTATAATAGGAATTTTGGAAAGATCTTCAAGAAATACATCAACTTTCCAGTTGGTTAATGAATCTTTTTTTTTCCAAATGTCAGTCAAACACCTCACATGCTCGGAGTCTGATATTACATACAACAGGCCCATGAACAAAATTCTTTCCCTGTTTTACAGCTGCTGTAATTTATATTTCCCAATAAATCACAATATTGCCTTTTCTCCTCCTGCCTTAAACAGCGAAGAAAGGGAGAATGTGACTACTCTAGGCTGCCCAGAGGAAAGAAGGACAAAATGTCAAATTGACTCAGTGTGAAAATATCCCATTACCCCTGGTGCAACCCCTGGAGTTCTCGAGAAGCAGAGGTGGAAGGAGCCAGCTCCAGATGTTGGGTGGTTTTTCTCCCCTAGGGGGAGGTGACATCAAGTGCTGCTCTCTGGCTCAGGGCTCATTCTGGGAATTAAAAGTGCTCCATCCACAACCTCCTTTCTGGTGACTTGACATAATGCAAGGCAAAATCTTGCACCACAAACTCTGAAGAGCTGTGTAAAGAATCATAAAATCACAGGATGGTTTGGGTAGGGAAGGACCTGAAAGATCATCCAGTGTCACCCCTGCCATGGGCAGGGACACCTTCCACTGTCCCAGGCTGCTCCAGCCCCAGTGTCCAGCCTGGCCTGGGACACTGCCAGGGATCCAGGGGCAGCCACAGCTGCTCTGGGCACCCTGTGCCAGGGCCTCTCCACCCTCCCAGGGAAGGACAAGACACTGGCCACAATTCCAGTTTGGCAGCAGCTCCTCTTTCCTTGCTAAAGAATGGATTACTTCCCTAACAGTAGTTACTTCTCTCTTGCTAGCATGCCCTGGAATGAAACACTCCAGACATCCAAAAATTCTGCAGAGCCCCATCCTTCTTAGCTTTGCAGTAGGAATGTTCCCATTGGTTTTGAATAAACAAACCTCCAGAGAGTGAGTGTGAGCAGTGAGGGCTCGTTTCTAATCTAGACTGAGTTTATGGGCAAATCCACCCAGCAGAGGATGAAGCTGCTTATACAGTGACCTGTAGTCAGCTGGCTGCTGCAATCATCTGAAAGAATAAATCCCAGCCGAGTCAGGAGTCAGGTCATGGCTCTGGGATCAGCTCACCTGCCTTGAACAGGCTGCAGCCATGTGAGCGTTTTGATCCCTGTGATCTATTGGGTTCACAAAAATGGATGTGCCTTAACTTGTGCCCTCTGGGAAAGCTTTTCATGGGCAGTTGTTCGAGAAGGAATGTTCAGGTAATCCTCAGGTTTCTCTGGAGGTGTGGGACAGTGATACCCACATGGGACTGAGCTTTGCAGCTCTGATTTCCAGTGCTAGCCTGATGGATTTAGTGACTGATGTTTGCCTCTCCCCAGCCTGCTCCACTGGCTTCCCCAAAAACCTACAGCCTTTAGTCTTCCTCAGCCGAAGTTAGACCAGGAAGATGTGTATCCTTGGCTTCTGTGCAAGGTCAGAGGCATTTTTCAGTTTTACTCATCCCAGACCCCTGAGAGGTGGGAAGAGTCCTGCTGTGTCATCCTGGGTGTATCTGCAATGCACAATTTTTCACACAGTCATGTAAAACCTCTGGACCCCTCATGTGCTATCAAAATTGCTGGAACAAAGGAAATTGTATCTAAGCTAAACACACAGGGTGCTGTCAAATCAAGAGTGTCCAGACAGCCAACAGCAACCCCACTCTTGAAAATATGATGACAAAGAATGAGTTACATTTGTTTAAATTAGTGCTTTTGAGGTTAATTGCTAGGTTGGAGCAATATTTTGGTTGACAGTTCTTTACCCAAAAGGTGGCACATCTTAACTGAAATTCCAACTGCAGGACCACAAGTTGCTTATAAAATTATCTTCTCTTTAACAGCCATTTTCCCTGGCTCCTTATTTCTCAGATTTCCTGTGAGCTTGGGTCTAGCCTAGAAACAGGAAGGAACTTCCAAAAGTCAGGAGCTTTGCTTAGTGCCAGAGTATGATCCCTACCAGCTGCTTCCCTTGCTGAGCAGGGAGCACAGGAACAGCAAAGACATGTGCTGCACTCCCCAGGCTGCCTGTGAACCATGACATGTCACTTTTGAAGTCACCTCCCCTCCAATATTGGAGGTTTGATTGTCCCAGTGCAGGAGGCAGAAGCTTATTTTAGCTCTTGGAGCATCTCAAGAGCTTTGGAGACGGAAGGCAGAGAAATAAAGGAAAGGAACTGCATGTTCCTCCATCAAGACCAATGCTCAGGCCTTCAAAAGGAGAAGGGGAGATGATGGAATAAGGACACACCTTTCAACAATCACTTAAGGAAATTCCTTATCCTTATTAAGCTGTTTTTGTGAGAATCCATTGCGTCCCAAATTGATGACAATTCCAACAACCCCACCCTGAATGAGCCCACTTGAGGCCAGGGGCTCATCCATTGATTCTCTTCTGCTTCCTGCAGATTTCTCTGGAATGTGTTTTTCTGTAATGTCTGTCTGATGTTATTTTTTTTTCCTGTGCGCATAATATTCTTTTCATCCCCTAAATTTAATTTTCTAACTTGTTGGCTTTATTGCTTAAAATTTTAGTAGAGGTTTTGGGTGTGCTGCCGACAAAATAATAATTTATATTGTATCAGTCAGTATCACTCCATTGTCTTAATCTTTCATAATGGTTTTTCTGCAGCTTCCAATTTTCCTCCGAATAAAACAAATTACTTAGCAAGTGGAATATCTTCTTGTCATAATAATTTAATATTAAAATGTCAATAAGATTTGGTACACACAGCAGAGGGCACAGAGGTACAGAGGCAGAGCAGAAATGAAGTAAACTTAATAAAGTGACTGAGAAGGTACAATAGGGATTGAGGCTGGCTCCTGCTCTGGATATGAAAGAACCTTTTTATCCTGCAGTGCAGAACAATCATTGTGTAAGCAATAAAATGATTGCAGGAGCACTTCTGGCTGCTGCTGCTGCTTGCTGACACTTGGTCCAGCACGAGTCCTGGGGGAGGGAGAGGCACTGGAGGGGGACAGTGGGTGGCACATGGTGGGCAGGAGGGGATGGCCAGAGGCTGGGGACACTCTCTGCCCTCTGCAAGGCAGTTCCTGGGGTACCTGGCTTGTGGGTGGGTGAGGGCAGCAGCCTGTGGTTCAGCATCCTGATCCAGCCTTCAGGGCAGGATTCGTGCTGGGAAGTCTGAGCCTTGCATCAGCAGGCAGATCTTAACACTCATTTGTGCATGTTCTCATGAAACTCAAAGTTCATTTTGGTCAAATTCTCTCTCTGATCCAAACTCAACAGATTGCACTGGCAGACGAATGCTAAATGCTGTGAATTTATCTAGAACATAATGAGTTCCCTAAAAATGTCTTGGAAGCCTCAGGAGCAGATCTGTCCTTTCTCCCACCATGAGGTGGTCAGCAGGACATGCTTTGGAAGCAGTCCTGATCCTCCTTGGGCAGCTACACGTCTTTGTGAGATGAAAGTGAGGAATTACAATGACAAATCCAGAATAATTCAGGTTGGAAGAGACTTTAGAGGTCACCCTGTCCAACCCACTGCTCTGAGCTGGGCTAGCTTCAAAGTATCATAAATTCAAAGAGAAGAAAATTTGCATGAGCTCCAAGACCTTATTATCTGTCTCTGTTCTGTCTCAGGCTAGAGGAAAAGCTGTTCCTATATCTAACCAGCCTCTTCTTTCCTGCAGCTATGGAAATGGGTGTTGCATTCACAGCTGACTCTTTCCACACAAATATATCACCATTTGAAGTCCCCATTTTGAGCACCTAACATCTCCTCCTGCTGAAACAAGACACAGGGCTTGATTTAAGTGCTTAGTTTTTCATAATTCCTGGGAGGGAACAAAAAGAAGAGCTGGAGAAACTCTTCTGCCTTTGCACAAAGGAGTATCTTACACCATAGTTTCACTCTGCATTGCAAGTAGGCACCACTTTTATGTTGTTTTAACAAAAGACTGACAAGAGTCAGCTGAAATATGTCTTGCTCTGACCTACAGCTTTCCATAAATAATCCCAGGGGTGCCTGGGCTGCACGGGATAGCAGCAGGACACCAGGGCACTGCAGAAATGTTCCCACCAACTCAGAGCATCAATAAGGTTGAAGAAAGTTGGCTTTAGTCTTCTGCTCACATTTTTTTACCAAGAATGAATAGGAGAGGTCCTTCATCCACTCTGGGAGGTTTTCCCTTATTACCTGCTGCCCTCCTATGTGTTAAAATAAAAGTGGTAAAGAGCAAAGTCCTTCCAACAGTCACAATATTGAATGTCAGGATGATTTAACTGTCAAGAGCTGTAAACAAAACTTTCTAGAAAAGGAGGATTTTTTTAAGCCCTGTGCCAGTGGAAGGCTGTCTGCTGCTGTATGGTTTATTTTCCAGTTCTCAGACTGTACCAGTTTAAAATCAGTCAGCACTTTTCTCCAGAGCTCATTCCACAGGACTAATTGCTCGGATAATAGGGAACTGATGCTGATGTTCAGCCAATATTTTCTTCTCCTCCCCAGCGGGCACTTTCTGGCTGCCACCAGAAATCCACTTTCTCCATCTACATGTTAATGCTTCTATCTACATCTCAAATACTTGTTGCTCACTATAATTCTCCCTCCTTCATTCAAATTTTAGCACAGCAACTCTGCCATAATACCGCTTTTATTTATCAGATAACTCGCTGTCACTCCTTAATTGCTTTTCATTTTTTGGCTTCTTCCTGGTGTTGAAGTAGTCATAACAGAAAACAATTTTCTACATATGCCCAGCTGCTCTTTTATGGACAATATTCACATCTTTTCTCCCTTCCAAGCCTCAACTTTTTCAGACCTAACTGGTGGACTTACTGGCAGCTGTGCTACATTGCCAAAAATATATTCTGAAATATTGGGTATTTTGGGTTTTCCATATTGCCTCCCCCTGCTGAGTGTATCCCACCTACCAACACCAATCAATCCCACCTACCAACCCATCCATCCAGTGGTTTCATCTCATTGTACCTTTTCTTTTCATTGTACCATTTCTTTTCTCTCTTGGTCCATCAGTGTTTTCCCCAGGATGGTTTTCCCATTGTTGTTTTCTATGCCTTCCCATTGAGGTGTCAGCTGGGAATTTAATTACTGTGCTTTCTACCTGTTTTTCCAGGTCAGTAACAGTGAATTTGAGCAACACTGGACATAACAGAAGTCCCTGAGGTGGCCCTAGCACAGTTTCCCCAAACTAGGCCTTGCACACTGGTGTGGCACAGCTAACAGCTTCCTGGGAATGCTCAATCCATGTGGCACCACTCCAAGGAATCAGACCAAGCTAGTTTTCAAGTAAGGGTTTGTGAGTCATTGTATAAAATTATTTACCAGATTCCAAAACAACAAAATTAAGGTTTCACATCCAAATTAAATAAAACAACCAATCCAGCAAGCTCCTTTCAGTAAGTGACAGCAGCTGCTCTCCCTTCTGTGTCCTCCCCTCCTCTGGGGTTTATGCAGGTCCCCTTATGTGTTGTGCATCTTCTGCCTGAATGAATCACAAAATGCTTCGGGTTGGAAGGACCATAAAGACCATATAATTCCAAATCTCCTCCAGAGGGAATGTCAGCTTCCTACCAGGCCTTTTTAAGATTTCCCATTGCTGTCAGCATCCTGCCCTGTCTGGTCTGTCTGGGAGCAGCAGCACTTTTGGCTAAAGGGCAGTGCTGGGCTTCTCCTGCAGAGACAGAACACAGAAGTTCAGCCCAACCTATGCCAAACCCACCACACCACCAGATTTGGTTCAGTCCTGTGGTGGACTGATTGCAATAAAACTAAACAGAATGAACCTTACATCCCACTCCCCAATAATTTGCTCATTAAGAAGGCATTTTTGTCAAAATTTTGAAGTTCATTTCCAGAGATATCCTATATGTGAGTAAATTCTCTTCATTTCCTCAATCCGTCTGCAAAGAACTGAGAAAAACAGAACAAAACAAAACAACCCAAAAATCATTTGTAGAATTGTTTAGAAAAATCGTTTCAAAATATGAGAGGAGCTGAAAATGATTTCAAAACTCTGTGGAGCAAGATTGATAAATAAAGTATAAATTATGCTCTGTTATGTGCCAATCTCAGAGTGGTGCTGCATCCCACAGGGCACTGCATGCTCATCCACGGGCCAGGACTGCATATGGATAAAGCTATCACCAATTTATAGCACAGCCTAATGGAGCAGTATTTGGAAAGCACTTGGGACCTCCAATTAAATGCATTACTTTTTATTATTTCCCTTACTTCCCTAGCACCTAGGGGCAAAAAAAAGTCAGGCTGGTAACCACTTGCAGACCAATTAAATGCCGAGTGTGTGTCCACACGGGAGCAGCAGAGGTGGGTAATTATGCATTGCTGACAGGAGGAACGTGAGCTGGAGATGCCACCCGGCTGCCTGGGCTCTGTGGCATTCCCAAACGGCATTCAGGAAACATTTCAAGGGGATCAAAGCTGCCTCAGGGGCGCTATACAAATTCACCATCATAAACACTGAATAATACATTACACTAATCTGATTGCTATTGACTGCTACAGTTGCATGTGTGACCTTGGGCTTACACTAATCAAAGGCAGCCGCTCCTATTTCCATCCTGCAGCGACGAGCGAAACTCATCTCAAATCTCCTCCAGTCCCTGCATCTCTTTCTGTTCTGTCTGATGTCACTCGTTGATGGAGGCTGGTGTTTGGAGGGAAATGGCTTTTTTCTGTCCTCCCCTCTTTGTGTGAGCGCACACAGGAACGCTCCAATATGGAATAACAAAAACACCTCTTTGTCCACCCAGCGCTCCCTGAACCTAATTTAGCAAGTGTCTCAACCTGAAAGAGCTTTGGAGCTTGAGAGTAATTGGTTTCCCAGCAGAGACTACAACTAATCCCAGAAGCTCTTTGGAATTTCCCCAGATGTGTTTATTATTTACCCTGGGAGATGAGGCCAGGTTGAAATGAAGGAGCGGGGTTGCCTCTCGCAGCGCTGAGTGTGTTTGCTCACACGAGCTGCAGCAAGGCTCAAACCCAAAAACTCAAGCCCTCATCAGTTCCCTTTGCCATTAACAGAAGAAGGGAATACAAGAAAGAGCTGACAGCGTGTTGACATCAAACTGAAAAGGCAGTGCTTTGCCTGCATTGATTCCCTTCTCTTTCCCCAAGGCACTGAGATGATACTTGCTGCATTATATTGCAAAAATTGCAGGTGCCCCCTGGTTTGCTGCCTCCTGCCCCGAGGTGGTCTTTGAGTGTGGAGAGCCTTCCCCTGGGGCGTGTTGGAGCAGGGCTGTCTCAAAGCATGGTGTAACAAATATAAAATCAGACAAAACCTCAAAATAATCTGTTGAGCTGGGTTTGATGTGGTCTCAGACCATTGGCATGCAAATGCATTCCTTTAACAGCTTTATTCCTTCACTTGAGGGCAAAGCATGACAGTCAATAATTTAAAGGCAAAGGACTGAAAGAGGCTGAGATTATTCCCCAAGCAAGTGTTGTAAATGTAGACCATTTATATTTAAATTAAATTTAAGCAAGCTATGGCAATACTGATACTATATGAATAATTGGCTCTACACCCACAGGTACCTGCTTTTTAACTGTTGAGTTTAAAAATAAATAAAATTTTTAAAAAACTCTTTCAACCCTTCTACTAAAATTTCACTCTGTGCCTTGTCAGGGAGTGCTGAGAGGAAGGTGCAGAAGCATTCCTGGGCACGAAGGAGAAATAAAGAGGAGCAGGTTGTGTGGCTCCTCCTGACAGTCCAGCACTTCTGCCTCCCAGCTATGCAAAACCACACAGAACTTAATTAAGAGTGTCCATTTTCTCTACTAAGCCTTTTATGGTCCCTGGCCTTTGCTCAGATACATTTACTTTTCCATCAGTCACATCAGAACCTGCAGGCTGCTGCCAGGGGACCCCCTGGAAGCTTTCTCCTTTATAAATTTTTCACACCAGTTCTATTACCTGGAGTGGACTTTCACTCCGTGAGGATGCAGCCTGATCCCCCCAGACCTCTCTCAACCCTCTCTGCATCTGCCACAATGAAGAATTATAGTGCATGCAGACCATTCTTCCTCCTTTTTCCATTACTCAGCACCTCTTCAGCACATAAGAGAGAGTTTCAGGATGAATTAATGGATATTTTAGGACACCTGGAGAGTGGTCTTAGAAAGATGCACCAAGTTTTGTAAAGAGAATCTCCAAGTCATGTCAGTCCCTTGAATATGACCATGAATGGCCATTGAAGGCTTCCTTGGAAATAAAAACCAATGACAGAGTTTTGGTGTCTGTGTTTTTATCCAAGTGACTCAACACGAAATAATCACACTGCAAAAGTACATTTCTTGTCCCTCCTAAGATTCCTCCTCACATCCCACAAGGAAATTTTAATTCAGCTCCTATATGGAGGTCCAAAAGGGAGGATTGCTGGCTCTTACAGACAAGGATGTTTCCAAACTAACTGTAGGAGTGAGACTCCAGGAATTCTTTCACCTGAAATCCAGGTTCAGGAAATAAAGGAATGGCTAAAGACTGTGTCCTACACTGACTGGTTTTTTGTATTCCCATGAGTCAGGCAGCTGATCTTTTAACTCTGCACTCCCTTTTCACCAGAAAAGCCTGGAGTTAAGGAACCTCAATTTCACTTACACAAGTTTAAAGCCAGCGTAACTTCTGACTCTTGTGGGCATTACTTTTGATTTATACTCATGATGCCGAGGAGAAAATCAGATCAAGGGAATATAAATCAAAGAGAGATCAATACCAAGCATCAAGGTACTAATTCTATCTCCTGAAACAGCCCTTACAAGCTGCAGGAGGCCGGGAGACAATTCCCCTGGCACAGGCACAGCAGATTTATGTGGAGCTGTGGTCCTGGTGCAGGGGAGATGCTGGAGGTGGAAGGGGATGGGTCTGCACTTCATGCTATTAAGAATCTCTGTCTGTCTGGGCTGTCAAACAGTCTGGGGGCAGCTTTGGGAGGTTGTCATAAATCAACACACCCTACACTGGGGACTGGAGATGACAACCAAGTTGGTTTAAAATTATTTTTCTTTGTGGTTTCTTTTGCCTCTGGGAACCACTGCAAAACCTCAGTCTTGCTTCTCCTGATGGGAGGACCATGGAATAAGGAGTAGTAAGTGGCTGAGAGCTTTTCCCCAAACCCAAACCCTCCTGAATGGCATTGCAATGTTCTCTTCATCTCCCTCCAGTGATACCACAGCAGCAATCCTGGGCTTTAAAATGTGCTGGAATGGTTCATGACTGCACCAAATGTGCACTGGGTGGAAAGGGCTGAGCCACTGATCTGTGGGAGGACACGGTTCAGGGGTTGGGAGTGTTCTGCAAGCAGCACATGAAGTGCCAGGCAGATGTTCACACGAGCCAACAGCTTGTCTGATGGAGTCCTAATTTGTTTTTAGGAGATGTAGTAAAAAGGATGAGGTTCTCTGGCTGCTTTCTGCCAGCACTGGTAAATGTGACTACATATATTATCACCACCTGAAATCAAAGGGCTGGAGTGGAGGAGAGGGAGACAGGCACTGGAACTGGCAAGGATTTTGTGCACCGGAAAATTTTACACCTTATTCATCAAAGTTCAACAAAGTTCAACAAATTCAACAGTTCGTTGCACTGTGGAAAATTTTTGAGAAATGTGATTAAAAGGGAAACTTTTGGGGGACTTATGGGGGGCTGGTGGGGAGGGATTGATGGCATGTTAAAATGCAATACCTGGTTGCATAATTAAGTAATAAAACTCTCCGAGTAGTAGCTATAGTGTCAAACAGAGCTATAAGTCAGGAGGCCAAAGGCCAAGTGATTAACCATTGCAGAAGTGTAACAATTCCCTGGCAATGCCCAGCCCAGAGTGCTGTTGATGCAGTAAAATACACAACACACTTTATAATAAACCCCAAAGTGGGACCAGCTTTACACTCTGAGATGGTGGCAGTGCCTCCCATCAGTGCCCCATCTCTCTTTCACCATGACAGAGATTCAGGGCAGCTGCCCAGGGCCCTCGGGGTGAGGCTGGCACAGGATTCCTTGTGCTGCTCCTGGGAGGCTCAGCCTCCTCCTGGCTCAGAGCTGGGCCATGGTACCCGGTGTGGTGTCAGCTCACCTCTCCCAGCACTGATGCTCACAGAGCTGTTTGATTTTATCCTGGACAGCTCTGGAAGGGTTTTTAAATCTTCTCTTTGCTATCTTGTAGCAATTAGAACAGTCTCCTGGAAAAGGTGTGGTGTCACTCTGGAACTTGTCTCAGGTATCTACTGACACAAGCACTGAACATAATTCCTGTAGCTGCAGATTTCACACAGAGAGGTTTCTACTCCATTAATTCCATAGAATGAAAAAAAAAACCAACCCTGATCTCTATCTCAGTGCAGAGATACATAATATTGTATTTTTTTCTGAAATTCATTCTGCCTGCTGATCCAGGGGCAGAGGCAGTAAATCCATTAATGAGCTAAGACACCTTCTAATCATTCAGGCTTTAGGAACTCGTGGCTGGGCTGAGCTCAGGACTGGGAGGGTTCTTACCTGTTGCAGGTTCCTGTTCCACTGTACACTTGGACACCATTCATACAGATGTCAGTCTTCTCTTGAGCATCTTAAGCATCACTTACTGATGGTCTAAACTACTGATTTTTAATTTAATCTTATGCACCTCCTTCTCAAGTAATATGAGTTCTTGACTTACCTTCTTTAAACCTGCTATTTTTAATATCTCTATCATTACTTGTTTTTTTTTATTTCTTTCTGTCATCGCCCCTTATTCCTCAAATGTCTAAGATATATAGTTCGAATATTTTTATCTTTCCACACACTTCAGCTTTCTATTCATTTAATCATTTTCATTGCCTTCCCCAGACCTGTTTTATTTCTGCCCTCTCCTCCCATAAGACTGGAGAGCGAAGCTGAGCAGAGGATCTGTGGTGTGGTGTCACTTCATATTAAAGATAAGGAATAATTCTGCACTTTCCTCTAGCTTTTTCTTAATGCAAACCAACATTTTGTTTGTTTTTCTGGCCACCCCTGCTCGCTGCAGAGATGTCTTGTTGGCAGTGACACCTTGTTGCTCTCCTGACTCCCTACAGTTAATTTAAGACCGACCCCACGCTTGAGCAGTTTAAATTGTTTCCTCTTTCCTTTCTCTACGCTTCACCTTCTGCTTACTTGAGCTGAGCTGATCCCTGGAATGCACTCCACCCAGCTCTTTAACAGACTCCCGAAATTATTGATAATTTCACTGTTGCCTTTGGCTGTTGACACCCTTTTTTTGGCTCACTGGCCCTGGAGTGTCCCACTGCCAGCCTTGCCCTGTCTCTGTCCATAGAATGCCTTCCCGAGGGACCTGGTGCCTGTGCAGCTGCTTACTCTGCCAGCAAATGTTTGTGTGAGACTATTTAAAAACCTCCTTGCAGATGGAAATTTTTGAAAGCTCCTGCTCTCTCCGCTCTACTGCAGGAACACAAAGAAGTGTAATAGGCTGGAGAGGAATGATTATTATTTTTTTACAGCACAGAGCAGTTTTGTCCATGAGATCAGATTAAGCAGTATTTTATCAACACCATATTTTTAGCTCATTTATCTGATTAAAGTGAGTACCATTTGTCTTTGCTTTCCAGGTATTTCCTAATGAGAAGTTCATGCCTGTGGTGCACCTGCCACTCCATCAGCACACTGTGACACTGTATTGCACATAACCCCAGAGGAGTAGCATGCTTTGCCTCTGTTTTCATATTTGAACAATGCAGATCATGATATCGACCTTGTTTTGTTAAGGATATTGAACCCATCCGCAGCAAAAATAATGTAAAGATCTTTTTCCTTAATCACGTGATCAAAGAGCCACCAGATCTTTCTGTTTTTCTGTAAAATCCATTCTTAAATCATCATTATAACAATTTTCCATTAACCCTGCTGACTGTAAATAAGCATCAGTGCAAGAGAGACAGATATTTTTATTTTCCATTTGGAAACATTCGTAAACACAGCCGTAGGAGCATCCAGAGGTGTGTAGAGCAGTAGTCTGCCTGTGGGCTTCCAAGGAAGTGTCCAAATGATGTGTGGGTGTGGCACTTGGGGACAGGGTTCTGTGGTGAACACATTAGTGGGTGGACCTGATGATCTCAGAGGACTTTTCCCACCACAATATTCCATGATTCCGTGATTCCAAGGCCCCCAGAACTCATCACCTGCATAATCCTATCTATGCTAAAAGTTCTGTGTCTCTGGTGCCTGAGGTTCCTCCCTATAACACATTTATGCCATTTCTGGAGTGTTACCAAAAGTATTAACATTAAAATACAACTGATAACATTAATAAGTGAAATGTGTTACTCCTTTCAATTAACTCCTCACTTTAGCAGGTAATAAAACCTCCTGCCTTCCTCCCCCTCCAGCCATACTCTTCCTTAGCCTCAGAACCCTTTGTTATTCCAGCAAAGAGCCAGAGGAATGTGATATCCTGTGCTATTTCCTTGCTGTATTTATGAGTATGTGCATAAAACTCTTTTTTCCTCATCTGTGCTCTCTCTTGGGTCCTATTAAACACAAACTGGGTTGTGGGCAAGGCTGGGGAGGATGGAGGAGTGTTGCACCTGTGTCTTACAGAGAGCTTTGTGGCAGAGCTGATGGCTGCACAGAGGCAATAGTCATTCCAGCATCGTGGTATTTACCTCTGTGAAGGTAATTCTGGAATTTGTTATGTGAGAGTGAGGCAAAGATTCTTTAATAATGCACAAATTAAAGGAACTCGAAGCATTAGCATCATTGCCTGCTAATAACATTACAACACACCTGTTATGAAGTGTGTGCATATATCACATTTCCAGCTTCAGAACAGAAGCATAAACACCATTAAATAGAAATTTAATTATATAATACTGTTTAGTGGCTGGGTTTATGTTTTGGCTGTGTATTAAGCAATGTTCCTGAAGTACCTATCTTCACAAGCACTGGAAAAATTAAACCATTAAATCGATTTCACAAATGTTTACTGTGCAAACATGACAAAAACTCTGCAAATGCAGGGAATTTATTATGGGGGCCAAGTGCTTCGTTCATATGGTGGACACACTAAATACCTTCTTTTAAGTCTCAAATCTGTATTTTAGGAGATACCTTTCCAAACAGGGGAGTTTGCTGGGCTGGACATCAAAGATTAGGCAAGCAGGCAACCCAATATAAATGCAAAGGCTTGTTGAAAGACATTTCCAACTATTGAGCTAGGAGTAAAATTTTTTTGAAAAGGCATTTAGTGGAAACAGGCTTCAAAATTCAACATTTCTTTGTTGTTGAGAATACTGAGACTTTCTAAAAGTGCTCCTCTTTCCTTGCACAGAGAGACAGAGTGGGTCACCCTGTGGTCCTGGCATTTAGAAAAATCCACGTGGTACTTTTGGTTTCTGGGAAACGGTGAAGTCTTGAGAACAAACGGGGTTTCTGAAAAGCCAGGTTTTGCACTGAAATGGTCATTTCAGGCACACGAGCTGGGTGTATGGAGCACTCCGGCTGTTACAGTCTGAGTGCTCCCCCGTGTGTTTGCTCTCATCCTCCTGCCGGAGTTTGGGCTACAAATTCCCTACAAGCCTAAAATAAATTAGATAAAGCTGGAGGGGGGGAAATCAGCAGGCTTCAGCAACATTTCTAATTCATGTCTATAAAATGTCACAGAAGAAAAAAAACTTAGATATTTAAGGTTCTTAGTCATTGTCACACTTCTGTCTCTCTGGTCTCTCAGGAATCAGTCTGGGATGATTAAAGTGGTTTAATTACAAGATCAGGTCCGTGTGGGATGGGAGAGATGTTAGTGGGATGTCATCTCCAGCTGGATGCCCCCAGGACTCTCTGGTGACAGGAAAGAGCTCGGAGGAGTGAGGAGGAAAAGGAACATTTTCCCCTTGCCTTGGGGCTCAGAGGGGCTCTCCAGGAAGATCCTGTGAAGAATAATCCTGCCAATAATCCTGGCCCAACATCCCGAGCAGCAAAGGAAGGACCATCAATTGCACAGGCTGGTCATTTGTGCCACAAGCAGACATCTCAGTGATCCATCAAAAATTAGGCTGTAGCTGATTTTTTTTTTAAACTTTTGTTTATTTGGAGGGGTTTTTTTGCTTTGTTTTTGTTTTTAGTTGGTTGCTCATGAGTAATTCCAGCTGCAGAGGAGCCCACGTGTGCTGGGCTAAGGGGAATGGAAAGTTTCCAGGCTGTGCTGCAGTGTCTGCCCTGCAGGAGCAGGGGCACTTTGCACACCCAGGCTGGGGCACTCGCAGGCAGCACCTGGTGCAGCCCTAGGTGAGAGGTAGATACGTCTGAATTTTCTGGCTGATGTTCCCCATCGATTTTCCTGAGACAGCCTAGGCAAATAATTTAAACTCGGTGCCTGAGTTTGCTTATGCCTTCGATGAGCAATGGATGATATAAAGTGGCTGCCTCCCACAGACCCCACGAGTCTTTAATTTATGTTTGTGAGGTGACTGGAGCTGTTTTGCTCCAGAGCCTGTAACTGCAAGACGTTGCTAATAATTCACCAGCAACAAGTGAGCCCTGTACCTGGGGATAAACACTGAGATTTGTAGCAAACATTTTTCACCTATGAAAATAAAAGTAAAATTTGCAGCTCCAAGTCCATATACCTTGGAAAACTCTTCCAAGGTCTTTTGCTCTCCTGTTCTGCTTCGGTCCTGCAGACTCCAGCTCTCCATCCCTGAGCTCAGCTTTGGAGTGACTAATCCTTCCCTCTGCATGGAATTACATGGATAATTGTGCAGATACTATGTGTCTTTTAGCAGATTTACTGGGATATCTCACACCACCATACAGCAGATCCCTTCTATTCAAATCTTCAACCAATTCACTCGAGCGAGTTCCTAAGCAAATGCAGGAATACATTTTAGCTGAATTTCAGGGGATACTTATTGCATGTTAAATACCACTAGGCAATTATTTAATGAGGTTTAACAAGTATGTAATAGATACATTACTTATGACCTAGATGTGAAACCTCAATGAATATGTTTAATCAATTGGCATTCCATTTACATACATTAGGTTTTTCCTGCAGCACGGTGCTTTATTTCAGTTCTCTGTCCAACAGACCAGCCTTGCAGACTTGTTAACCACTTGCTGTCCATCATTTAGGTCCAATATGGTCCATGGAATATACCAAAACCAAAAAATTAACATCCATCTTGCTCTTGGTGAATTTATTGACCATAATTACTCATTTAAAAATGCAAATCCCATTTGGTGCATCAGTAAACTCAATTATCTTCTCCCCATTCCCAACTCTAGAGATCTTTCTGTGCCCCAGGCTGTTGGGGCCATCCTTGTTTTCCAATTCAACAAAAGAAACTGGCTTCTCCCTTCTTTGAGATGTCAAAATTTTCCCTGGCTCTGAAAAGGTAATATAGGATTAAAGTGGAGTTTAAATGACCATTGCTGATGGATGTCCTAGGGTGGAATTACTCACCTGAAACATCACAAACAGCCCAGAAACTCCTCTGCCTCTCTGTAGTGCTACAGTTTAATTAAAGCTTAATAAGGAGCAACTGGGTTTTTGTCCAGCTGCATTCATTAATTTCAGTGTAATTTGTGGTTTTGTTCTCATCAGCAGTAGAAAAAATGTCTCTCTCCAAAAGTTGTAAGAAATACAGAAAGCACTATGAAATAACATTGAAAGCAAGCACAGCCAGAGGACTGATGAGAAAGGAATGAATTTTCAGCACCCTAAAGGTGCCTGAGAGCTGGGCACTGTGATGTCTCCAGCTGCCTGTGGAGGTTTGGGAACCCCCCCCTCCTTCCCCCATGGGTCCAGACAGCCAAACCTTGTGCTTCATGTGACTGAAAAGAGCAAGGAAAGGTAAAAACCATGGCTAATGTGAACAGTATTTCTGTAACCTGGTTCATTTTGCTCTAGACCTGTCCCCACAGCTCCCTCAGCCAAGTGGCACACAGAGCTCTGCAATATTGTCCCTAAACTGCATCCTTTGACCCCAGGGTCACTCCCCTTCTGACACTGCATCACCATGTGCTGCACAAGCAATCAGGCAGAACTTTTTAAAAAGGGAAAATGGTTCTGTGAAGGCAGTGGGAGAAGTGAGAAAACAACCCAAATCTTGGTGTACTGGCTTCAGAATACCGAAATACTTGGGTTAAGAGTACATAAAATATCAGTTTGGGTACAATTCCTCATCTTCCAGACAGGCAAAGCCTCGGTGAGTTCTCAGGGAAGGGGAGCAGAGGTAAAAATGTTGCAGATCCTCACACATGCTGTTGGAACACCAACAAACACAGCCCATGTGCAGCAGAATAGCTGTGTGCCTTTGTCCAATTTTAATTAATATCTTTATCTTGCAGCAGGTTTCGTTGTGGAAATTCTGTGACTCTGGCTGATTTGCCATGTTCTGTGCTTTCAAGCTCTGCTTCCACCACCAAATCTCAGAGTTTCAGGCAAAGTTGATGTCAAGATCTGAAGGGCTACAAAGCAAGAAGATACATTTTGTTCTTTTCTTCTGCAGAAAGGACACCCCAGAAGATTAAAGTAACTGGATTTTGATCAGCATTTCCCATTTGCACTGGGCTCTTTACGAATTGAAATGTAAAAGGTCAAAGCTCCAAAAGCATTTTTCATTTCTAAAGAGGTTTGTTCGCCACTGTAATTTAATAGCCATGCCAAAGCTGATAAGATTTTGGAACCTGTCCATGGCGTGTATTGATGTCACAGGTCAAAAATAAAGGCTTCAATGTAATTTATTTCTCCATGCACAGTGAAGATAATAACTCAAGCACAGAGCAATATGTTAAAACTAAATTATATTCAATAAAGATGACTTATGCCAGTCTTCTAAAAACTAAATACACTTGGCTCAATTTGGATACGCTCATTACTGTGGTGTGGTGGCCTCCAGGAGGAACTTGGCCATGGCACAGTGGCCAGTGGAGGATTCTGGATGGAGACTGTGGGGTGTGAGGGCACAGCAAAGGGCAGGAGGTTGTTACTCCACTCTCTGTTGAAAATCTGACTCGAGGGAACATTTTCCTGCATCAGCTTCCCTTCTGTTTTGCTTTCTGCTGGCTGGAATGATGCATAAGAACAAAAATTCGCTCCTGCTATAAATAGAGGCCCGTGCATGTGATGCAAGGGGGAGGAGAGCAGATGCTGCACACACAGCTTCAACTGGAATGTCAGGATTTAAAATCACTGAGGCTGGGGGAAGGGGTCACTTCCAAAACAGTGGGAAAGGAAATTACCAGCAGAAGAGGTGCAGCAGAGGCAGCCAGGTAAAGCCTTTCTGCTGCTCCCCAGGCTGTCATTTAGAGCATCTGACACTGAGGTTCAGCAGCTGGCCCACGCTTAGGCTTCCAGTCAGAGGTCTGAAGGAGGAGGCTGACAGGGATGCTGCTCTCCCCTGTGGATGTTTACTGCATGCAGGAAATCCCACTTTGTCATCAGTTCAGTGCGGAACTTTGGCCCTAGAGCAAAACAGAAGTTATCAAGTTTCAGTACCAATCCCAACACAACTTTCAGCTTTCACCCTTTTTTATAACTCTTTCAGCACATTGCCTCTGCTTTACGGTTTCTTTAGATGACTGAGAGTTTCCCTGAATGCCATAAAGAGGGAGAATTATTTTTTCTGCAGTCAGATAGTGAAAGGACAAAGGGGAATGGTTTTAAACTAAAAGAGGAAAGATTTAGATTAGATACTAGGAAGAAATTCTTCCCTGTGAGGGTGGGCAGGCCCTGGCACAGGGTGCCCAGAGCAGCTGTGGCTGCCCCTGGATCCCTGGCAGTGTCCAGGGTCAGGTTGAGCAGGGCTTGGAGCAGCCTGGGACAGTGGAAGGTGTCCCTGCCCATGGCAGGGGTGCAATGAGTTGAGCTTTAAGGTCCCTTCCAGCCCAAACCACTCTGGGATTCATTCTATGCCTCTAACTTGAGATAATGAGACTTGATTTGTACTATGTGCTCTTGGCTAGGTGCCAGTGGATTATTTTAGGCAGCAATTCCTCCTGAGAATTTGTGTAGTCACAGAAAGAGTGTCTGTGATTTTAGAGAATTTTATAGGTTTATGTCATGAGTTCAGATCTTGAGACTCTTGCAAGAGCTGAAGAGACAAACCAGATCTCCCAGCTGTGGGGTGTGTAGCTGTCCCAGCACCAGAGACAGCATCAAGGAGAACACAAGGGGAGAGGCATCCAGGGAGAAGCAGAACTCCTGTGATCCCAGCACGCAGGTAAATATCAAGGAAGTTGCACTGGATAAACCTATAGGACCTATGGTAAGCCCTAAGAACCATAAAACCATAAATATAATCTCATCTGTTGCTTCTCCAGAGCTGCACTCCCTGCCAGCAGCGAAGTCCTGCTGGGAGCAGCAATGCCCCTGCACCAGTTTGCACTGGGGTTTAAATGTTTAGGTTATGTGGATGATTTGGTGTTAGTGCAGTGTCTACACAAGCAATAATTTTCAGCAATTTGCATGTCAGAGGAATTGCTTATAGCCAGGTTTCCAGTGAGCTGACTGTAATTTATCTACCATCACACACCTACAAGGAGCCACGGGGAGGGGAGGCAGGGTCAGGTCTGTAGCTGCCTCCAGACTCTGATGAAAACCCAGGCATGACTTCCTCTAAACAATGGGAGATTTCTGCTGAGAAAAATCAACCACTGCGAGGAAAAGCAATCAAAGAGCTGACTTGATTATGAAAATGCAAACAGTGAAAGATTGGTGACATTTACCCTACTATCAGCTGCAGCTGCAGAACCACCACTGGTATGGACTGAGCACGGGAATCACAATTTGCATGGAAAGGTATGAGACTAAACTACAGACCCAAATAAAGCCCTAATTCATTAACCAAACTGACAGTGAAAGCTGTAAGACAAGCACAGGATCAATTTCAATTTGAACTAAAGAATAAATCAGCTGCTACAGGACTTTGATTTACAGGTCACTCATCTTCCTGCAGGATGCTATCGAGCAGCACCAGCCACTGCCAGTTTACAGGTAAGTGAACCTAAAGTCAGAGCAGGTGAGGTCATCTAGAGAGTGTGTGAGAGAAACAGCAACATCAGCTTCTCCAAAATATCCTCACAAAAGCAGCAGGAGAAATTCTTCATAAAACAGAACAATGCGGGAAAATGCCACACATATCAAGAGAAGGGGAAGGAGATGGATCATGAAGGCAAAGCAGCTTCTCAAAGAACTGAGAGGAAAACACAGGTTACAGTGGCTGGAGCCCCTCTCAGGGATCAACAAAAGACAGTTTTTAATAGTAAAAAGCAAAAGTTAAGTGGACAAGCCACTTCTAGAAAGCAGCAAACAGACAGAAACTACATGAAACTGTTGGTTTTGGCAAATAAACTTCCAGCACTGAGAAAAACAAGAGTTAAACCCTACACAGAAGACTCAACAGCAGTTTTCCCAAAGCTGAAGTCCATCAGCGTTACTGGAATTAGAATATGTGCTGGAATGGAAGAACAGAGGAAATCCTGTGACTGCTCTGCAAAATCTGGAGCTAGAAAAGCCCTGCAAGGAACAAGCACAATCTCCCAGTGGGAAAGAGAAATGGTCTGGTAAACTGGGAAGGTCTGCAGTGTCTTTCTCAGCAAACTGGGGGACTGGGTATGGGACAAGTGTGGTGAGTATTGTGGTTTGACCCTCAGGAACACACATTTCTGGGATTCTGAGATGGGTAAAGGATGTGTAGACGTGGCACTAGGCTTGGCACTGCTGTTAATGGTTGTTAATGGTTGGACTCTGTGGTCTTAGAGAGCTTTCCCAACTTAAATGATTTGATGATTCTATAAACCATGAGAACAAATCAAAACAGCAGAAATTATAATTTTAAAAAACCAAGTAATCAAGAGCCCATTCTCATGGAATTGTCATCAAATAGTGTCTAGATTGCAAAACCCACCCAGCAGTGCCCATTTCAGAACGTCTGGGGTGTCTGGAGGTGCAATACAGCACAAAGATGTGCCTCTGTCAGGTGCTGTCCCAGGCCAGGGTGAACCAGTGGCAGCTTCTCTGCCTGATGCTGAACTCACAGGTGAGTTTATCCACACCTGCTACTTGGCAGTGCCACCAACTTCATGGCAAGAAATAAATAGCAAGTTTCCTCAGGAAGTACATAATGTGCTTTCAAAGACAGCCACACTCAGAAAAATATCAAATATTGTAATGACAACATCACTCCTGTAAATGACAGCTTAGCCAACACTGAAGTGAGGACCAGAAGGCAATGCAGAACTGTGGGGAAAATACTTGTAATATTCACACTGCAAACAAGCTCAGCTATCACTGCAGTGGTTTCAGGCTCAATAACAGCTTTGGAAGGTAGGGATGACAATTAACAAACTTCTTGGCATGTGTTGGCAGCAAGAATCTCCTGTGCTGTGAAAATCTCAGAGATGAAATAATGTGAATTAGAAGATGGTCACTGCCTCTACCATCTTAAAAAGAAATATTTGGTGATTGAAACTCTGTGGATTACCATCAAAAAGGGCATTTTTTAATTTTTTCATTTCTCTCTTAACATATGAATGTGGAAATTGAAAATCCATAGTGGATATAGGCAGATATGAAATAGCTTTAAAAGCAAATGCCATAGAAACTCTTGATAGAAAATATAATTTATTTCAAAAAATTCAGAGAATTCAGATCTCTGAAGTTATCCATAGCAGACAGCCTAATGTGTTTGCTAAGAAGAAAGTCAACACATCTGCCCACATCTGGACAGCCAAAAGAAGTTATGAGGGATGTGTCTAGGTCCCTCTGTAACTCTATTTAGCCTCTATTCAGAGGAGAAAATTTATTATGTTTAACTGTATAAGCTACATGCAAAGGTAGGCTGGAGACAGCATGTCTTTTAAAAATTGCTGGGGAGGGCTGAAATCGATGCAGTGGTGTGAGAAAAGAGCTAAAAATAAATGGGTGGGCAGGAGGGAGGAATAGAGCAAGGAGTTGGATGTACCAGAGGAGGAAGGAACCAGTCCATGAAGGGAAAGCTGATGTTAATAAGAGGCCTGAGGAAGGGCAGATGCAAAGGGAGTCAATTCAGAAAGCAAGAGGGGGAAAATCAGGCATGTAGGAAACCAGTGAGGTGAGACATTTTGAAGGTGTCCATATTCACAGGCAGGAGACCAGGACAAAGGGAATGGAAAAGCAACAACACTGCAGAACAGGAGGAGGCCGTGGCAGAGAGCACAAAGCACAGGCTGGAGTCCCAGCAGGGAACCTGTGGTCTGGATTTTGCTGATTCCAGCAGGACAAGCTGGGCACAACACTGAGGACAGGAGCTCTGCCCTCCCACTAGGGCTCAGCCTGAGGGGTCACTTCACACGCTTTTCTCCAAGGCCAGCAGGAAGCGATGTGTAGACGCACATTCCCATCAGATCACATTCCCATTAGATCACATTCCCGTTATTAATGCCCAGAAAGCCTCTTGGCTAATTTTCTAGATTCAGCACAGATGATCTACAGGTAGATATGGACAACTGATTTGTCTGCCTCGCCCAGTGAGATTACAAGATCTTTTGCTTTTGCAAAATCCTCCTGGGGTCCAGCAATGCAGAAGGGAAGCCAGACTCCAGCCAGGAACCTGAGATCCTCCCTGGTCTCATCACCCTGCAGCTGCACAGCCTTGGAGCAGCTCCAGCTGGAAGCTGGTATCAATTTGTTATTAACTCAGCCTATTTCTAATAAAAAAGTAACAACAGCACTACTGGGTCAAACCAGCTGTCCATCTCATCTAATTCCCTATAAAGAAAGAGGTTTGAAAATGTTAATTGGTAGATTTGCTTGGTGCAAGGTGAGTGGGGTGGGTGAACAGATACAGTTAAATTTCATAGACTCCAAGACCTTTACTTGCAGGTGAAATGTATTTCTGCTGTCCATTATGTTCTGCAGCAGGTTCAGGACTCCTGAACTGAACTGGCAGATCAATACTAGTGAAGGTTACTATTTTTTCACTAGTGAAGGTTATTTTTTGTTTGCTAGTCGACCAGGCCCTGGGAAATGCTTACATTACAGGGAAGGTGGATAGACAGAGCCAGGGCTTCACAAGCAGACATCAGGAAGGATGAGGGAGAACTGATTTTTTGGAGGAATTACATAGCTCCATAAGACTGGGGCTGCCTTAGGCAGGGCTTGCCAAACACCAACAGACAGGTGAGGTCTCATCCCCTCTTTCTCTAGGTGCAGTTAATTACTCATTGCAGCAGTGGGGAAAGGTTTTGGTGACCCTGGACTGCATTTTAGCAAGGAATGGACATCAGTGAGACTAACATGGGCACAGCAATTAGTGCTGGCTGTGGTTTAACCTCCCAGCCTCAAAGCTCTGTGAAAACACCCTGCTTTTACTCAGTCAGTGTGCTTGGGTGCCACTGCCCTTGAGCAGCTCTCCAGGCAGACCTTCTGCCCCAGAAAACTGCAGTAGATGTGAGCTCAGAGCTCAGCCAGCAGTCCCATGTTCTCCTTCCACCCAGCACAGATCAGTCATGGTGGGAACAAGGATTTTGGTGTTTGGATTTCAGTGGGCTCTGCCATCACTGCTCAAATCACAGCCCCTGCAGTGAGCTCAGCACCCACAGAGGCTGCTCGGGGTGAGCAGACCCCAGCCAAGGCTGTGCAGCAGCAGGAGCACCTCCTGCCCTGCCACCGAGGGGCTGTGCCAGGCTAGTGGGGACACAGCCCCTGCAGCACCAGCAGAGCATCCTTCCCACTGCCAGAGGCTCATTCCAGCTCTGACCCACGGGCATCTGGACTCATTTCTGTAGCTGGTGGAACTAGTGGTTTACATATAAATTATCTGATGAATGTAGCCTTGTTTTCTGTTCATGAATCATTCATGACCAGAGTCCAATTTTGGCAAAAATGTGTATTTTCTGTAAGTATCCTCTGCTCTGATGCTGAGCACAGGCTGCCCACCAGGGCTGCTGGCTACACAGAGCCCTCAATCAGGGCAGGTAACTCTCACAATTCAATCTCTGCCTCTCTCAATGGATGGCTTAGAGGCTTAAAACCAAGTGTACAATGGTAATCCCAAATAGTTTTCCTCAGGCATGAATGAGACTTACCTTCAAAGGTGTCTGTTTTATGAGCTGCTATTCCTCAAACTTCCCTGTAGACAGGAATCTTTACATGCCCCCGGGCTGCCATTAGCACAGTGCAGCCTTCCCAAAAAAACACCACATAAGAACATGTCCCTGGTCCTGGCACCCAGGTTCACCTCCAGCTCCATTAAAAACTTTGTAATACACCATTCATGCTTTATTTCACATTTCTGTTAAAGGGGTTTGCCCCCACTTGTTACTACATCGATTTTCCTCTAATTTCAAGCCTAAATTAACTCCTGGTTTATTTAAGTCATTTGTCCTCGTGCCCATCACTGTTATTTCTCTCCAGCCGCAATTTTGTCCTTTGAGTGTTTGCCCCTCCATATGTCCACTCCCAGCCTTTACCTAACTAAACTGAGTGCTTTTGTCCTCTCTCAGCTGGACAGTCCCTGCATCCCTCTGATTGTCCTAAATCCCCTTATGGTACCATTTACTGTTTGAATTCTTCCCTCTCACTGTCAGGGGAAGAGAACTGTACACACTATTCTGATGAGGTCAGGCCTACCTTTGTAAAATTGAATTAGTGCTTCTCTAGACCTGTAGCCTTAACTGACAAAGTGAATTGGGTATATCTGATCGTTTCTTCCTTGAAACCATATAATTGCCACTTAATGGTTAACCTGTGATGCTCAAGTACATTCAGGTCTTTCTCTTCCTCAATCATTTCTAACAAATAGCTGGAATTCACCCTACTGCTCCATAAGTACTCATCCATACATTATATATTATTGTATTTTGTTCCTTTTCTACTGCTTCAGTTTTCAAGGTCAGTCCTGAGTTAAGAGCCCCATCCTGGTTTTCATTGAGGATGCACCTTCCATCGCGTGAGCTCCCGGTGTCATTGTCACTCTCATCATTCCCTTCCAAGGTCAACGCAGAAATGAAATATGTTCAGATCCAGTCCTGATCCTCAGGGATGTTTGCTGGTAACCTCACTTCAGAGTGATAATTCCCCTTTTGCTGCTCGCTGTCACGGGCTCCCCTTTAGCCAGCGCTGTTCCCACTTCACAGCTCCTGGATAAATTCTCGGCGCTTTCAGGTGAGCTGATAATTTCCCATGTGGCATTATATCAAATGGCATCTTCAGTCCAGATGGATGAGATATCTTGCATTTCCTTTGTCTAGAAAAATCATTTATCTTATCAAATTTATCACAAACAGACAGGGTTTGCCCAGAAGAATTTAATTGTCAACCAGGATGATCGTGACGGCAGCAGAAAATGGGAGGGCAGGCTACAGCTCTACTGGACACACACCCTTGTCCAGGGGACCCTAATTCCAGGGACAGTATTTCCTCACTGCTAACCCTTGAAATGACCCACTTTGTCACTGGAGGCTGTGAATAGACAGCCACTCTCATTCCCAGTATGAAGGCTAAAGTCACACAGTGATGGATTTTTGTCCAGCAGTTACAGCCCAGCACTCTGAGAAGAGAAGCCCAAGCATTTACCTGGTTTATTTTGGCTGCTGTTATATATCTATTTGTTTATTACAAGGGAAAAAGTGCAGGGTTTTTTACACAAAACTGATATGTTTAGTGCTTTCATTTTATGTTTTGAGCAGTTAAGCTATTCGGTGTTTAAAGGTAGTATTGGTTCTTTATAACTCCATGCCAACAACAGGAGTCTAAGATAATGGAGCCTAAAGAGAGAGATTTTTCCATTCCCACATTGTTTCTGAAATATGGAGCAATCAAATGCACTCAGTAGAAGGTTTCTATCACTAAATCTTCAGTAAAAGTGTCTTTAAAACTTAGGTAGAAAGATTGTGGAAGGGAAAATTGCTCCCAAAATTCTGCAGATATCCCTTGAAGACCCTGGAACAGGTTTTCTCTAATCAGGATATCAAAATGCCTCTCTCATTCAAGCCATTCTGGTGCTTTGGACACATTTCAGCAAAGCTCTTAAGTAATCAGCATTTGTATTAATTGGAACAGAAAACAAACATGCTTAAAGTTAGGCACGGGCTTAACTCTCAGCAGGCTCTGCTCTCTGCTGAGCAGGGAGAAGCAGGATTCCACAGGGGATGAGGGATGGGATGCTTGTCCAAATGTCATCCTCTTTGCAAAGTGATTAAGGGGTGCTAATAAACAAGGAGTGTTTGCCTTGCCCTTGTCTCCTGCACAGGAGAAGGAAGGGTTAATGTGAGCCAGGCCTTCCCAGCACGGCCATCCCAGTGTGGGTCCCTGCTGTCCCCTCCGGTGCCACAGGATGTCCTCAACATCCATCACAAATATTTATTCCGTTTCTCATAATCTTCACCAAATCCTGCCTGCTGATTACAGCCCAAACATTCATTGTTTCCAGACCGCTGAGAAGTCCCCAGCCCTCTTGGGTGTCTGGTTTTAAATTCCTGCTTGTGCACATTTCCTGAAGTGAATAAAAATGTGAGACTTATCTGCACATGCAGTTGATATGATCTTCTGCAAAACCTGCCCATGGGCAATTATGCATTGAAAGGGCAATTACACACACAGAATGACCCAATTTGCATACAAAATCTCAATTATTGCCAAGAATTGCATGTATATTTTTGTGCAGTATTCAGAAAATTGGGCCCCAAAGACATAAACCCTTTCTTCTACCATCAAATCACTTTTTACTTGAAAAAAGAAATAGAATATATATAAGTCGTATTAGAAAAAATAATAATTTCAGAGAACTAGGATGGTCCACTGAGTCAGAGTGCAGGTCTGTCCACACTCTTAAGACATCTGCACCAGCTGAAGGGTGAAGAAAATGAGCAGCATGTCCCAGGCTTGGCTCAGCACACTCCCTCAGCCTCCAGCACTCTGGGGCTCAGTGACTTTCAGCATCAAGGATGGGGTTTTAGTATTTAATACCCTGAATTATTCACTAATAAATGGATTATTGCTGCAGATAAAAATTCAAATATGGCATAAACCAATTTGGTTTGTTCACATTTGTCCATATCAATCTAGCATCTGATGAGTACATGTGCTGCAGTGAGCAGATTCCCTGCTCNAAGAATTCTTCCTGTGAAGGCAGCAAGGAGGCCCTGGCACAGAGTGCC
>VZTB01009776.1:529259-551796 GCA_013397245.1 Thryothorus ludovicianus | reverse complement strand
CCATGCCACAGCCCCCAGCTAAGCTTCCAAATGACAGTGACACGAATCCACCTGGGACTGGAAATGACTCTGCCTCAGAAAGCTCTGCCATCAGTGCTGAGCCACATTAGGGTGGCAAAGAAAATCAAAACCAGTGAACAAGCTTAATGCAACATGGGCCAAATCACAGCAAACCAGCTGCTCACCCTCTCCTAAGCTCACCTGGCTCCTCCAGTCTCCAGTTTCATCCCGAGCCTGAGGCTGCAGCATCATCACAAGAGGCACCTGGGCCAGCAAAGACAAAGATATCCAGCTTTTCTGGGAGTCAGGTGGATGTGCTCATGTGCTGCAAGATGTGCAAATGCATCTGCTGCCCTCGTGAAAAGCCTGCAGGCCTCGTGCAGGCCTGCAAATGGACATTGCTTCTCCTCCCCAAAAAAAACTCCTAACGGGGTACCCTGCTCACCTATCTGGGTTACAACCCTCAAGCTTCTCATCTAAATCTTCAATATCAAACATCGTCTTTGACACAGGGCAAATCCCTTCTACAATTTGTTGAACCTGCTGAAAAAAGACCAAGGATTTATACATAACTTGCAACTTCAGAAAATTGCACTCCTTTGAAAAGAAAAACAAAGAAAAAGCAAGAACAAAGCCTGCAATTACCAAAGCACCTTACGCCCCTAAATACAAAGCCCAGCATCAGAAACTTAAACCCTCCCTGTGCTTAATAATCTTTCTTTTAAGGCATCTTCAAAGCCCCTGATGCTTGAAATAGCAAAAGCACCTACTGGGAAAAAAAACAAACCCTGTGATAAGCTAAAAGACGCCCTTGACTAAAACAAAAGAAAAATCCAGACAGCCCCTTCAGTGAAATAATAGGAGAGCACTTAGCCCTGTGGCTTCCAGAGAAGAAAGAAAAACCCTCACCAGCAGCTAGGCTTAATATAGCCCTGATTGGGCCCACCTGTCGTTCCCAGGATGCCTAGGAAAAGGGAGGAGGCAAATCCCACCAGGTATAAAAGCTCTCAAAGCAGCTGCAGCTGTTTGGCTCCTCTGATTTCAATTCAAGTAAAGGGCTGGTAAGAGAGAAAACCTCTTTGGGGAAAGGATTTTTGTTTTTACTGTGACTACGTAGAGGACAAAGGGTGGAGACAAAGTAATGCTGATTTTGAAATATTTGATGCTTGTGTTCTTCCAGGATAGTTGGGTGAGGGGGACAATCTGGAGTTATATTACATAATTGTTTCTGAGTGCTCCTGTACAGTTGGGAGCAATTGTAAGGATATGAAGGGTGTAACTCTTTTTGGGAGGCATAATTTGGACTATATGCATTATAAAATATAAATGTAGATGGCTCCTACACCCAAGCTGCCACCACCTAGAACCAAGGCTTATTTGGAAGAGATAAAGGCCTCCTACCAACTGACATCAGGAACCTGGGGTGGTGAGCTTTGTTTCCCAGAGAATAGGGCCTTTTGGGTATAAATTTATAAATTTAGAAATTGATTTCTTTTTCTATAGCTTAAAATATATAGTAAGAAAAAAATAAAATAATTGTTTCTCTCATTTATTTCTCTTTCAAAGTTAGAAAGGGGCTCTCTAAATAGAAAGGTAATGAGAAACAGTTTCTCTAACTGTTTTTAGAGTTAGTTGGAAGCTAAAATGAGTGAAATGAGAAAAAAGAATATCTGAAATTTCCCTAATTCTTAAAGGAAGAACTTAAGTTTGTTTTTCTCTACTTTTCTCTCTCTCAGAGAGGGAACTCTGCCATCCCCTGGCGTAGCCTGGCTTTGAGGTGCACCAGGAGACACACAAGAGCCTTTTCCCAGGAGCCAGACTCCTCCAGGAGATCCATTTCCTGAATCTTCCTTGCTGGGAGTAAGGAATGGTGATGATTCTGGCATGGTGATGATTCTGGCATGGTGGTGATTCTGGCATGGTGGTGATTCTGGCACGGTGTCCAGCATGGAACCGGCAATCTGGAAAACCCACCTGAGAACCCTGACACTATATTCTGTATATAACGTCCCAGGTTTATTTTGCTGATTTTAATCGCACCGGAAACCCTTCTGTAGGTCAAAACTTAATGTTCCAATGGAAAACGTGAAAGAAAAAAATTATCTGTTCTAATCGTCGAGGTGTTGTTCAGTCCAGGTTCTGTTACCTTTATTGGTAATTAATAATTCAAGCAAGCATTGAACTCAAGGCAGGTCAGTTACTTTAGCAGTACCATTCTTGCCTGTGCCGTTACTCGAATTCAAGCAGAGCAGCCGTTGGTTCTCTCTTGTTTCCTGACTCGCTATTATTATTATATATTATTTTATTTTTGTCATGCCCCTCCCTCAGGCCGCTCCAGCCGCGGGGGCGGGCGGGAAATACGGAGAGCGACCCCACGTGACCGGCGCCGCGCGCCGTCTCCGTAGCGACCGTGCCGTAAAGCGCGGCCGCGCGGGTGTCGCAGCTGTCCCGTCCGTGAGGCGCGGCCCAGCGGCGCGGGCACTCGCGGCCATGGAGATGCCGCTGCCGCCCGAGGGTGAGGGGCGTTCGGGGGGGAACGAGGGGCAGCTGCGGGAACGGGAAAGGGAGCGGGGAGAGCAGGGGCTGACGGCGCTGCCTCCCCACAGACCAGGAGCTGCGGAATGTCATCGACAAGCTGGCGCAGTTTGTGGCGCGGAACGGGCCCGAGTTCGAGAAGATGACGATGGAGAAGCAGAAGGAGAATCCCAAATTCTCCTTCCTCTTCGGGGGCGACTTCTACGGCTACTACAAGTACAAGCTGGCCCTGGAGCAGCAGCAGCGTGAGTGGGGCCTGCGGCGCGGGCAGGGCCGGCTCGGAGCTGCCTCCCTCCGCCGGGTCTCTGGGTCTGAGACACTTTTGTCTCTCCTGGCCTCGCCCTGCTCGGCCGGGAACGGTTTACAGCCTCTTCCTGCGCTCTGGGTTCCGGGTAATTGCCTTGAGCCCTGCCCACGGCTCCTCACGGCCCCGGTTGTGGGTTTGGAGGCGGGCAGGGGGAGCCGCAGGGTCGGGCAGCGTGCTGGGACGGAGCTGAGCACCTGGAGAGCCGAAACTCGGCTTGTCCTGGAGTTGTCCCTCTGGAAGTGCACAGGGAGTTGCTGACTCTCTTCTTTTGCACCATCCAGCCGTGATTTTGCATTAACCATAGAATCGTAGAATATGCTGAGTTGGAAGGTGCCCATCAGGATCATCCAGTCCCACTCCTGGCCCTGCGCAGGACACCCCAAGAATCCTACCAAGTGTCTAAGAGCATTGTCCGAGCAGCTCTGGAGACTCCTCTGACCCCCTCAGAGTGAGGCTCTGTTTTGGAACCAGTGCCATTTTCACCCGTGGGCTGGCGGTAGCAGGTTTCTCTGGGAGGTTTACTTTCCAAGTTTACTCTGTCTGATAGTGTTGTGCAAGCAAAGCCAGGATATCGAGGCTTCCGCACAGATCCAGCCCTTGCCGCAGCCATCGCTCCCACCGGCAGCGCCCATCCCAGCCCCTCAGGGCACCCCGTCTGTGGAGGAACTAATCCAGCAGAGTCAGTGGAACCTGCAGCAGCAGGAGCAGCATCTCCTCGCTATGAGACAGGTTGGTTTAAGGTGAACACTCACCTGGTGTATCCTGGCCTGTCAGTGGCTGTAGGGATTAGGAGTGGAGTAGGGGAGGATGGTTTGCTGCTGACTGGTGGTGGAGGTGAGGAGAAGGGATATTGCTTTCCTTATTTTTGCTGTGTGGCAGATGACGTCGTTTCTCTTGAATGGGTGTATCTCATGTGTAGGTTGTGCTGGCATGACTGATCTGTGATTCAAACCTTTTATTTACTCTTAGAAAAACATTGTTAGTTTTGGAGTAGAATAAAGTGTGACTACTTTAACCTTGGTTTAATGCTGCAGATTGCTGAGAGCTGCAAACTGGAAATGGTCCAGTTTGTAGTATTCTGACTTAGATGTGATTAGGGGTGGAAGGGATCCATGTGCTATCAACTAACTGTTTTTTGCAGGAGATGTTTAGCTAGTAAAGCTGCTGAAAACCAAACTAAAGAGTTCCTTGTGCCTTGGTTACATTCCCTACATTTAAGAGCTTCCTGTGATTGTTTTTTATTATGTGATAGATTTTAGAAGTAGAAGTAAATTGGACTTCTCCTGAAAAATGTGAGGAGTCTTCTTTTTAGAAGGAAAGGACTAATTTTCATGAGGTCACAGTGCTTGTAAAGATTTTGGTCCTTGAGATAGCTGCTTATGTCCAAGAGCATAAGGCTACAGCAGCTTCATGCTTTAAAAGAACGTTGGCTACAATGTAATTATTTCTTCTTTTTTTTTGCCTCTGTTTCTTTGGCTTTCTTACCAGGAACAAGTGACATCAGCAGTCGCCCTTGCAATTGAGCAACAAATGCAAAAGGTTTTGGAGGAGACCCAGCTAGATATGAATGAATTTGACAACTTGTTGCAGCCAATAATTGACACTTGCACGAAAGATGCAATCTCAGTAAGTGATCTGAATCTGCACAGGGGTTTGGTGGTGCCGTATTTTAGTTTGTGTTTTGGGATTCTCTGTACATTGACCACAGCTTTATATCTGTGTTGTGTGGCAGATAAAATGAAAGCTGTTACCTGAAAACTCCTCTTCCAATAGTTATTTCAGAGCTAGAGTGTTGCTGTGCAGGACACAATGGCACATGGATACTTTCTCTTGAGAAAGTTGAGAACAAGTATTTATTAAACATTTGACTCTAATATTTATAGCATGTCCACAAAGACCAGGGATTGGAGAAGAAGGCTGACACCTCTCCTATCCCATTGGTAAAGACAATTGTCCATCAGTTGTTTCCTCACAGGAAAAGTGTGAAAAACAACTTCATCTTATCAAACAGACTATTGATAAAGACACTTCCAAGTGTGAGAAAGAAACTAGCTACAGTAAAAACAACCAGTTAGAAACTGCATTAGGAAAAGCCTGAAAAATCAGGGCGACACTAGAGGAAGCCAGTATCGTGGGAATATTAGACTGACTTAAAATATTTAAAATCTGCTTTTCTGAGGCTGGCAAGAACTGGATGTTTAGTAATGCCAAGTCTCCTGCACACTGTGAACTGATGGCCGGGCACCTGCGGAACCGGATCACAGCAGAAGGAGCTCACTTTGAGCTGCGGCTGCACCTCATCTACTTAATCAATGATGTTTTGCATCACTGGTAAGAATTTGGTTACGGCTTTCAGTTTGCTGTTTTGAGTAGTTTGATGAAGTTTCTTTCCTAGATCCAGTGTTGGTTGACAGTGGTTTGACTAGTTGCTTTGTGTTTTTAACATATTAATTATTTTTAGCAGCCGTCCTCAGATGTCCACGGCTTTGATCTGGTGCTTTAGTAATCAAATTTAGGTAAAATTGTTTTACCTGCTTTATGTATTTTACCTCCAGTTTTCCTGACTTTTACAATCGAGTTGTTAGGGAGAGAACTTTTCATTTCGTGATTCCACCACTTTTAGTATAGCAGGAGTTGAGATGAATTGAATATTCCAATGCACTTGGTGTTACAGCAAAAAATAACTCTTCCCATTCCTTTCTTCAAGCCAGCGGAAGCAAGCACGAGATCTTCTGACTGCTTTACAGAAGGTGGTTGTGCCTATTTATTGTACCAGTTTTCTAGCAGTGGAGGAGGATAAGCAGCAGAAAATTGCCAGAGTGAGTATCTGGTTTTGGTTTAACTGACTTTTGCTTTGTTAAGTTGGTCCTATGTAAAATCACAAATAGGCAGGTGTGAGAAGATCACTGAGATTTTCCTGATTGTCCTCATAAAGTCTGTTACAGGAGGTGCTCTAGTTTACATTTAAAGTAGAACTTAAAAGTACCTAGTACTCTTTATTTAAGAGTTATTCTAATGATAAATGCATCTGAATCTTTAGTGGTTCAAAAGTAAAATACCAAAACCCTTGGTCTTTTGAAAAGCTGAAGACACAAAAATGCTGTGACTCAATTTTTCTTTGATTGTTCCTAATTTCTAAAATCCTTTCACTCTTACTCATACAGCTTCTTCAGCTATGGGAGAAAAATGGGTACTTTGATGAGTCCATTATTCAGCAGTTACAAAGCCCAGCTCTTGGACTTGGACAGTACCAGGTTAGCCACAAAAATACCAGTTTTCTTATTTGTGCAAATATTTTGCAAATTATTTTCCTTTTCGAAGGTTAACGTTAGCTTCTATCCCTCCTCCCCTCCCTTGAAGTTGCTTACAAAGGATTAAAAAAAAAAATTATGTAAAATATAACCTTGTTATTTCAAATACTCAATAATCCAGCTGCTCATGTGGTCCTGGATACAAGATGCAGTGTCTTGTATAGCAGGGAATGTTTGGTCAAAAGGAAACAGGCAAACGTGGCTTTAAATTGGGTACATTGACTATGAAAGTTGTGGCAGGAGAAATTTTTCCTTTTTATTATTATTAATGATTGCTGTTGATTTGAACTGTATTGGAAAGACAGTACTAAAGATGGTGCATTCCAGGCTGCAGAGAATATTTTGGAAATCTGAACAAAGTTTTATAATTAGAGCAGGTGGTTCTGCCAGCATTATCCTGCATTTTTTTGAGAGATAGAGTGAAGGACAATACAGGGAATTCTGAACAAGCAGAGAGGATAGGTGTTACAGGTGCAGTATTCACTTGTTCTTCATTTCTTCTATCAGGCAAATTTGATTACTGAATATGCAGCGGTTGTACAGCCTGTACAAGTGGCTTTCCAGCAGCAGATTCAGAACCTGAAAACTCAACATGAGGAGTTTGTGAACAGTTTAACACAGCAGCAGCAGCAGCAGCAGATCCAAATACCCCCACTAGAGAACGAGGTGAAATCAACACCCCCACCTCAAGCCCCCACAGCAGCTTCAGCCTCAGCTCCTCCGTCTGTTCCAGTCACACAAGCAGGTACTGAGCTGACCTGGGACCTGTGCAAAAACCAGTGGGTGACAATGTTGTAGTTTAATGTATGATGTCTGGGTGAGAATAGGACGGCGGACGGAGACGAGAGATCTCTATAAGCTGAATCCTAAAACTTAAGTTTTATTACAAAAGGTAGGGGGTAAGCGAGGACCCTGCTTAGAGCTGCCCGCCACAGCTCAGAGCAGGCCCAGGAGAGAACAAAGGATTGAGGAGCCAGAGATAAGAGCAGAGCAGGGAGATGAAGAGGGGGAGGGAAGAGAGAGAAGAGAGCATAAGAAGAGAAGAGAGAAGAGGAGCAGTAAAGAGCAAGAGTAGTAAGAGCAGTAAGAGAAGAAGAGTAAGAGCGAAGAGAAGTAAGAGAGCGAGCTTCTGGTTACAATGTGATATATGCTCTTCTATGTTGAATATTCTAATTTCCACTAACCAATCTATTACAACATACAAATTCTATGGCATTTACATACAGCCTATAAGAATCCTTACATTACCATGCTTATCAGCTAGCAGAGGGTCTTGCTTATCTAAACAAGAGGGGGTTACTCTCAGCTGGACATCCCAGCCTTCCAGCTGCTCAGCAACTAAGGTTTGGTATGTCAAAGGTTGCCTTCATTTCAATCTCACTTATAGTTTCTACAATTTTAAAGTCTTCCGTGAAGCAATCATATTTGCAAGGCTTTCCTGTTTCATCCTTCCCAACACAATGTTATGCCTTTTTTCTTTCCTCCTTCTTTAATAATGAGGCACAATGTGCTGCTGGTTTGGTTCAGGCGAAAGCTTGAATCCCTTCAGAGCCTTGCAGCAGGTCCAGGCTGATGCTTGAGTGTAAAAAGAAACAAAGAGATGAGTGTTAACTGGTTCAGAAATCCTGTCTCCCAGTAATTAGATTTCTGCAGAAGAAGTTCATCTGGAGCCTGGTGTGCTGATGTTCTATTAACTGCATATGACTTTGATGCTGACAATAGTCTGTAAATTGTTCCAGATGATGGAAAATCTCAGCTGCCTCTGGCTGGTTCTACAGAGTATGACACAACTGGGTCTGGAGTGCAGGATCCTGCCTCAGGTGGACCACGTGGGCCTGGATCTCATGATCAGATTCCCCCAAATAAACCACCCTGGTTTGACCAACCACATCCTGTTGCACCATGGGGTCAACAACAGGTAAGAAACAGTTCTGAAAATGGATGTGGGGGGTCAGAATGACTATTTTGGTTGTGGAAGTGCAGCGAAAAGCTGTGAAAGTTAGAAATCCAGATTTTACTGCCTAGCTTTGTCATTCTGAGCACAGATAAAGACCAAATGTTAATCCTATTTCAGTTTGTTAACCATCACACTGTTCCTATGAACACGAGCTGTTTGATCCTTTGCTGTGTTAATGCTGGAGTTGCAGTCACTCAGACTTGTATTTGAAATGTTCTTTCACTTGTGCACATTGTCTGTGGTCTGTATTCTGTAAGAAGGTATGTGCTCTCTATTCTTGTAACCTAATGACCAGGCTTCTGTACTTCACCTCCAGGGACCACCTCATTGTCCTCCCTGGAATAACAACCATGAAGGAATGTGGAACGAGCAGAGAGATCAAGGCTGGAACAGTCAGCGAGAGACACCTTGGAACAACCAGCCTGATCCTTCTTGGAACAACCAGTTTGAAGCACCGTGGAACAACCAGCATGAGCAGCCTCCATGGGGTGGGGGTCAGAGGGAACCTCCATTTCGAATGCAGCGGCCACCTCACTTCAGAGGCCCATTTCCTCCACATCAGCAACATCCCCAATTCAACCAGCCCCCACATCCGCATAATTTCAACCGCTTTCCACCTCGCTTCATGCAGGATGATTTTCCACCTCGCCATCCCTTTGAAAGGCCTCCTTATCCTCATCGTTTTGATTACCCCCAGGGGGATTTTCCTCAAGGTAAAGTGTGTACCAGGCCAGGTTTTCTTACGTTGCAATGCTAATTGCCATTACAAAATTATTGAGTGATTTGGGGTGACAGTTTATCCTTGGTGGACTGTTGTGATTTTCCTAAGAAGTGTTTGGTTTGGGAAGCTACTGCTAAAATCTCAGTAGGAAGCAATGCAGAGGTGGGTGCTTCCTTGCTTTTTTGAGTCTTCCCTAAAGGATAATGAATTGTCCAAATTCAAGTCAGCATCTCTACAGGCACCTCTTTCCCGACTACGTCGCTTTAAAAGTGGCAAGGTCAAAGTTGCAAAGCAGCATTTTCTTATAAATTTAATCACCTGCACATCAGCCCAGAGGTGAGTGCTGATGAGAGCTGTGACCTGTGTAGATGGAGGGAGTTAAGAGGAATGCTGAAAGGATGTGTTCCTGTGTATACACTCATTCGTTCTTTCTTTTTATTTTGACTACCAAGCTCTCTGGTTTCCTGCCTTTAGTGTTGTGTGGCTTGGTAGTGTGTGGTGAAATGATCCCTCCCTCCAGCTCTTCCTCCTCATTGGGTCTGTTCTCTTGTTAAAACTTGGGAATGTGTGGGAGTGTAACCCAGTGCTGCTTGCCTGATGGTTCTGCCCAGAGGTAGTTTCCATTTCACCTGCAGGAGTTACTCTGGAATGAGCCTTATCAATAAAGGCCAGAGATCACCCTGGTTCTGCGTTGCTACATTAATCCTAAAAGTTTCTCAATTTTCCAAGTCCAAAACATGATTTAAAACCAATGGATTTGAGTTTATATATTTAGGATTGAGTTTAACTTCTGTAGTAGAGATGGTCTCTTTTTTTTTTTCCCCTTGGATTTTATTGCTTGGGTGGTTTTTTTTTTAAGAATTGTAATAGTGAGTAGGGAGAAAAGGGAATTTAGGTTTGAGCTCAGAATGAGATGCTTGGTTTTGGATTCTAGTGGTGATTTAAAGTACCTGTTGTTTTATGCAAAGTTGTTGGAGAAAGTGATCTGAACCAGATGGGTAAAATTAGGAAAGCAGTGGAGCAATGATGATACAGACTTTGCTCAGGTTCAGATGACAGTGAGTCAAATAGTACCAACTTGAGATTGGGAACTGACTGTAATGGCTTTTCCTTGAAAAATTGTTAATCCTATTGCAAATGATGATGATTTTCAGTCTTGCACTTTTCTCCATAGAGTGCAGTGAATTCAGCAGGGTCTCCTGGCGTTTGTGGTGTTTGTCCATCAGTGGTTGGATGACTGTTGTTTGCTTCCCTATTTTAACAGAATTATTGTCTCTACCTCTTCTCCAAATTTATTTTTCTCCAAAACTATTTTCTGGTCACCCACTGGTGCGAGTTAATGGCTGCCATATATATTTCTTTGTATGTGTCAATTTGGTAGAGAGACAGAACTAATTCCAGGTCTGAGCTGAGCCATGATTGTGTACTTAGCTTCAGAAATAAACCCCACCAGTGGCTGCCCTGCTTCATCTGAAACATTTTGTTCTGGAGTGTGTCTTTCTTGTGGTCCTTTTGACCACAGTATGTCCTAAAGGAAGCAGTGGCTTTGATCTGACCCATCCTGTTCTCTAGAGAGTGGTTGCTGTGGCCAGGTATTTGTGAGTGTGGACCTGTAGCCATTCTCTGGTCCCTCAGTTCTCGTGCTTTGCTGGATCTGCTGAGATTAAATTTTAGGATAAATGCAGTAATTTAAATACATGTCTGATTGCCTTCCTTTTACCGTAGCTAAAGAAAACATTTTAACCCTCCCCTTCTACAGAAATTGGGCCTCCTCATCATCATCCTGGTCACAGATTGCCTCATCCTGGAATCAGTGAGCATCCTCCCTGGGGAGGACCACAGCACCCAGATTTTGGGCCTCCCCCCCACGGATTTAACGGGCAGCCCCCTCACATGCGGCGCCAGGGGCCCCCTCACGTGAACCACGATGATCCCAGTCTGGTGCCAAATGTTCCCTACTTTGATCTTCCTGCAGGACTGATGGCTCCACTTGTCAAAGTAAGTGTTTTGCTGTAGGACTGACTGGTGGGATTAAAAGATCCAAAACCTGTTGTTGTTATTGGGGACAGTTCAACGTGGATGTGTTTAATTTCAAATCCTTCCATCCCAAAACCAGTTGTGTGGGGTATAAGAGAAGCTGGGGGGACTAGGTAGTGAAAATGGTGATGATTTTCACGTATTGTGTGCTAGAAGAAGCTGAAGCTGGTTGAGCTCACAGTGTGAAAGACTAATTTTTACTTGGAAGTCTGACCCTTATTTGTAGGAAATGGAAATCCCCAGAGATTTCCAGATGGCCAGAGAGAACTCACAGATCTGATGCAGCCACTGTACTAGTTCTTCATAATCAGAATTCTCATGAAGATGTTTATACAGTATCAATGTTATCAAGAGGGATAGAGAACAGGAAACATATCTATGTCAGCATCTTCAGAGATATTTGTATTTATGTATTCTGTATTTGAGATGAACAAATAAGCCTCTTCCTTCTCTTTGTGTTATTCTCATACACCGGTTTGCACCAGGCTTCCACCCAGACACATTTCTGCAAAGGTGGATGAGATCTGCACTTTGTCTGCCTGGTGACACACTTAATACTGCAACCTGTGCAGTGCATTTTTTTTCTCAGAGAACTCACAGTAGTGATAGCATGAGGAAGCATCAGATCATCTGCAGAATCCATATTTCCAGATAATCTTTTATCCAGTATTGAAATTTGAGGTCTCTACACAGCTGAATCTGTATTTAACTCTTCAGGTAGGTACCCCATGACACGTGACAAGAATGTAATTTGTTTTGTTTCCGGCAGCTTGAAGATCATGAGTATAAACCTTTAGATCCTAAAGATATACGTCTTCCACCTCCAATGCCCCCTAGTGAGAGACTCCTGGCTGCGGTTGAGGCATTTTATAGTCCACCATCTCATGACAGGCCTAGAAACAGGTAAGAGTAGGTGTAGCCAGTAAAATGGTAAGGAAAAAATGCCCTAAGAAAGTATCTCAAACCACAAAGTTCCTCCACCTTTTTCGCCTGTGTCTTGGTTCTCCTAATGCTCTCGTAATGCAACTGCACATGCTGTTTGATCTTATACTGAGATTTGCAAGACAGTTTTGCCTTTGTTCCATACAAATCTGATGAAAGTCCTTAAGGTCCCCACTGAAGTGGAATTTACATATGTGGGTTCTGTGTGATTGGTTTTTTGCAGTGAAGGATGGGAGCAGAATGGACTGTACGAATTCTTCAGAGCTAAAATGAGAGCAAGGCGGAGAAAAGGTCAAGAGAAGAGAAATAGGTGAGCATTCCTGTGTGACACCTTCTGGTATGTGCTCTTCATCTGGAAAGTGCTTGGGCTGAATGCAGAGGGAAGGTCTGTTCAGCAACCTGATGATGGAATAAGTGAGTTTCAGTGTGCTGGAATTTGTCTGATCTGCAGAAAATGCACCTGAATGCAACAAGTTGCCCAGAGAAGCTGTGGCTTGCCCCATCCCTGGAAATGCCCAAGGCCAAGTTGAACAGGGTTTGGAGCAACCTAGTCTTGAGGAAGGTGTCCCTGCCCAATGGCAGGGGCTGGAACTGGATGAACTTTAAGGTCCCTTCCAACCCAAACTGCTTTGTGATTCTATGAAGCAGTTTTTCACACTCAAGCTTTCGCTTTCACTGAGGAAGTAGTGCTTGTGTGTAATTTGAATTTGATCGGGGGCAGATTTGTGTTTCTGGTGCTTCTCCCTGGAATCTCACTGGAGTTTCTGTGCTCATCTGTGCAGTGGGCCTTCTCGATCTCGCAGCCGGTCTAAAAGCCGAGGTCGATCATCGTCCCGGTCTCACTCACGATCTTCAAAATCATCTGGCTCCTACTCGAGGTCACGCTCTCGCTCTTGCTCTCGATCGCGATCTTATTCTCGCTCACAGTCCAGGTAGGGCACGGGGGGGGCTGAACCTTGGGAACTGGGGAGTGGGAAAAGCCCAGCCCTCGAGGCTGATCCAAGAAGCCGTGGGGGTTGCTCTTAACTCCTGCACTCTCCCTTTCAGAAGCCGGAGCAGGTCCCGCTCCTCCCACAGCCGCTCGCGCTCGCGGTCGCGGTCTCGGTCCAAGTCGTACTCCCCAGGACGGCGGCGCCGCTCCCGCTCCCGCAGCCCCACTCCTCCGTAAGCCTTGCTTTGGTCCCATCTCCTTTTACCTGGGCTGTTTGAACAGAATGCCTGCAGGGACACTGCCTCATAACCAGCAGATAATAAGCGTTTCAACAAAGAGCAGAAGGATGATGGAGAGCAGATTTAGAAACAATTTATCTGCTATGTGTGCTGTAGAGAGAATATTACTCTCTTGTGGTGGCTTTTTATTTTAACAAAACTGTGTGCAACTGTAAAGTCTGTGTACTCCTTCCTTGGGAGCAGGAGTAATTCTCTGAGTTAGGAAGAGCATAGTGTTTGATTTCCTATGTGCTGAGAAGCAGATGATGTATTTCTGGCACCTTAATAACTGCATGATCTAATGGCTTTAATAAAGAATAGCTTAGTAGAGTGGATGGAATTCTTTTGTGTGTTAATACTTAACAGAGTAGTACTGACTGTGCTTTGTGTCAGAATAGTATCACTGGTTCCTAATTTGTTCTTATTTTCTTAGTTCTTCTGCTGGTTTGGGCTCCAGTTCTGGCCCTCCTATACCAGAATCAAGACTTGGAGAAGAAAATAAAGGCCATCAAATGCTAGTGAAAATGGGTAAGGTGCTGTTCTAGAATCTTAGGGAAGCCAGGAAACAAAATTGGACACCGAAGTCTCAGATATAATTAATGAATCCCTGTTCATAAGGAATTATTCCTTGGCATTCTAAGGTCAACATAAGAATATTCAGACATATAAGTATATAGAGCAGTGATAGTTGCCTTTCTGGGAAAGATAGAGAAGACAGGGGTGTGAGTTTGGCATCAGATGGAACTGACCCTGCTCGTGTTTCATCTCCCTGCAGTGCAGGTCAGCAGGGTTGACCAGACAGATTGGGCTTGTTGCTGCCTTTCTTCTTATGCTTCTAACAATTTTTAGGGATACTGCTGCTGTCCATTCCTAGAATCTCTGCATATTAATGCTTGTGAAATAAATGGTACAGTTCATGTGTTGTTTCAGGTTGTCTGTTCCCATCCTTCTTTATCAAACTGATGCTGTCTTTGGTTGTTTCCAAAATGTCCGTATTTGCCTTCCTAATTCCAGTAATAAAAAAAACAGTGAAATGATTGCAATGTTGTGTCCTTGCTGCAGGATGGAGTGGATCTGGTGGTTTGGGAGCCAAGGAACAAGGGATTCAGGATCCAATTAAAGGAGGTGATATCCGAGACAAATGGGATCAGTACAAAGGAGTGGGAGTTGCATTGGACGACCCTTACGAAAACTACAGAAGAAATAAAAGTTACTCCTTTATCGCCCGCATGAAGGCCAGGGATGAATGTAAGTGAATGTTTCTCAGTAATTTAGAAACCTCTATAGACTTCAAAGTGATTTTTGTAAACCCAAATCAAAATATCAGCAACTACTAACTTTTTCTAGTGTAACCAATACAGTAAAACAACAGGTAAGTGGGCATGTACTCCAATTCAGCCAGCAGGTTTTCCTTTTTAGGCATTGTGTTGTGTTCTAATTTCTGAAATGTTAATTAATTAGTGTGTTCTGTGTAAGCCACTTCCTGGCTGCAATACTGAGCACCCCTGTCTTCGAATGGTGTCCCACAAAAACTTGGAGCAGTGGCAAAGTCAGTGCAGGGGAGCTGTGCTGCACAGGGGACAGCTGCTGCAGAATCCAGCTGTGGGCAGAATCAAGTTAGACCACAATTCCTGTTTACCCCTGCCCTATTCAGAATTTCCTACCATTGTCAGGACATGGTACTAAAGCCAGAATTGGTAATAAATTCCCTGTAGTGCAGGAAGGGTTCAGAAAAAGTGGAGGTGTTCTAAGAGGTGAAGACAATTACCTAAATGATGGATTTCTTCAGAGAGTCTGTGATACATTGAACATTGGCCCTTGCCAACAGCTAAAAGGAAAAAGCTGGCACACTCTCTGAAATGTCACTTCTGCCTCTAGATCTGTGCAATCAAATGGGTTCAAATAAAGCCCATAAGGAAAAATTTAACCCAACTCTCATTCCACGAAACACTTCAGGCAGCTTAGGTAACTGTGGCATGTGTAAGAGCTCTTTTCCCTATTGTTTCAGTGTAGCACAAGACCCTCCACCACTCGAAGTAAGACTCTGAAGAAAGATGTCTTGCATCTCCTGCAAAACATTAAACTTGTAGAAATCCGGATTAAAGTCTGGAGGAAGTGACAAATTAATTACTTTTAATACTATGGTGAAAAATGGAAAGCTATGACATGTACTTCAACACTTGTCAATTAGTGCTTAAAAAAGGCCAATTGTTACTATGACATGTCTAGCAAGTTCAAAAATTTCCATTTATCTTGCAAAATTTTCTAATTAGTTCCCCATTTTATAGTAGAATTAAACCCCATTCAAACTGTTCATGGTACAGGACCGTGCCTCATTTGTTCCTGTGGAATACAAATATTACCTGATGTGGTTGTATGTTCTCTAGCTCCATAATGTATGTTTATTTCTCTCAAAAGGTTAATTCTGTTTGAAGTGGAGGGGTGCTGCCTTGGGATCAAGTCAGACTGATGCTGAGCAGTGTGTCCTGATGTCTAAATGGGGAATGAAGCATCTAGTTCCAGTGCAGGTGACCTCTGAGCACTTCGAGCTTTTAGAACCTTCCACCCACCTCCAGGCCCTGCCCAGCAGCTGGGGCAGGACACAAGGGTCAGTTCTCTGGTACGTTTTCCAGCACTCTGAGGGATGGGTTGACACTTTGTAACACAGTCTTTGAGCTTTTTATATTTTTGTATATACCCTTTAATAAAAGCTTAATTAGTTCAACAGAAGAGAATCCCATTTTCTCTGCTCTACACCTTTCTATTGAGATGTTCTCCAAAACCTGCCATAATCTAAATGAAAGAACCAAACCTTTTTGTAACTGTTTCCAGAGACCACCAGCTAGAGCTCTTAGGCCCTTACACTCCCCAGGTCTGCATGGCAGTTCCCTTTTCCAGTTGCTTGTTTGTAGAGCAAAAACCCTCTTAAAACCATTCAGTTAATATGGTGGAATATCAGTTTGTTCTAGATCTACTGTAGTTGTGAAACTGTTATCTGTCTGTGAATCAGCAAACAACACCTGTATGTTACCAACTTGTGAATGTTGTTTTGCCTTTCAATAAACTTTTTTTTTTTTTTTAATAAAAAGGCAGCTGAGATTTCAGGGTAAGTGGATTTCTGTACCTTGACTATAAGACTTCCTTGTTTTGAATTTATCTTAATAAACACACTCAAACACGTTTGGATTTGTTGTAATCTGACAAGGCTGTAATCTAGAAATGCTGTTTGGATAATTGCACCAAAGGATATGGTAGTTTTTCTGCAGTGATCATATTTCTCAGAGGCTGTAGTACAGACTTTCATTTCTACCACGATCACAGATCCCACACTTCACTGGAGAAATGCTGGGATTGTCCTGACTTACCACGGTCTCATTAGACAGAAGTGTTCTCTTGATGTCTCTTTAGCTGACCCAGTCTGGCTGGAAGGTTCTTGCATATCTCTGTATTGTGTATAGAGTAAAACATTCAGGTACGGAACAATAAATTATATATAATAATTAGCAACCTGTACTAACTAATTTATACTAACATAGCAGTTTGTATGAATCCTTCCAATATGGTTTATAACCTCTTATCTGTGCAGCCTGGAGAGGTTTCTTGTTTCAGCCTTAGAGCTGTAGATATAAATGTCATTTAAAAGTTCAGTAACTATCCCAGCAGTTATTCCTCCTGGGCTCTCCGAATTTCTTCAAGCGCTTGCTCAATTGTTAGCGGTGGGGATTTGTGATTCTCAATGTACTGCAAAAAAAAAAAAAAAGTTAATAAACTGATGTCTTTGTTATGTAGATTATTTATTAAATAGTAGAAAGCAACTAATCTTCATGTCAAGGTACCTGCACGTTTCTTTACTAGCAACTGACCCTTCTGTTGCAGCATCTGAGTGATCCTTGCTCATTTGAGGACAGCTAAATGCTACAGCAGAAACCTTAATCTTTAAAAACTATGGCCTCCAGCAGGACTTGAATCTTTTTCCTTTTAAACATGTTCATTAATCATATGAAAAGAAACTGGGTTTGCTGCAAATACTAGAAGCATTTGGAAAGTAATCTGGTTTGTCATAAATACCTTTTTAGCCTCTTCCAGGGTATGGTAGTGGAACTTTTCATGCTCTAATGACTCCACGAGGGATGTGTGAAGGTGGTGAATGCTCTGGACAAACTGCTGGGTGAGCATCAGGTGCTGCTTGCACAGGGTGTGTAAAACGAGAACCGAGGGGCTGTAGGCAGTCAGGGCTGTGAGAAAGGGACAGGACCTGCTGTGGTGAGGCACGGCCAGCAGCAAGGGCTGAACAAACTGAGGCAGGCTTAGGTGCAGAAAACGGAGTAAAAAAGAAGAATAAATGTGGTTTTTGTACCTTCTACTGCGTCCATGCTGATCACATGACTGGCAACTGGCACTGGGTCGATGTAGCTGGTTCCAGCAGGTGGGGTGAGCACTGCAGAGGGGTTTGCTGTGCATTAGGATAGCATCAGAATTACTGGGTGAGGAGAGCAGAAAAGTTTAGTGCTACTGCTTGGCTCTTCAGCAGTTTCTTGGGACAACAGCTGCCCTAAAACCACTGTACAGCCTGAACAGGAGAATTCTATCAGCCAAAAAAAATGTTGACATAGTTACACAACTTTTCTTTACTCTTAGGCTCACACCACCACTGCAGAAGGCACCTTTTCTAACCCTAGGCAGAGTAAAAATCAAGACTTTTGTACTCGATGCTTCTGTTTTCAAGCATACTCAAGTTTCTGCTTTCTCCTCGAGTGTGGCAAGGAATGGTGGCTCTCAGCACTTTAAAGAGATGCAGGCAGGGAGCTACCCTGCAGAGTGTGAAAGCTCATACCCAATCCTCTCTCAGGGCCACAATGCTTTCCAAAGAGAGAAGTACAATGCAAAAGAACACTATGAGTGAGGAATCACTTTGGTAACACTACAATGCTTCATGATAGTAAAGATTCCAGAATATTGAACTTCACTTGAGGGTATTACTCGTGCTACTGTGAGCTCTGTTGCTAAAACTTGCTTATCCAGCCTCAGGTCCTGTGGGGGGGTATTTTTAAGCAAAAAACCATCTCTGATTATATTCTATCCCAGTCTTTTCTGTAGACAGCAGGTTAGTGTTGGGCTTTAGAAAATTTTTAATTTAGCACCAGTGAGGGGGAGCTGGCACTGAAGTGGTCTATCAAGGCTGACTGGGCTGGAATAGATAAAAGTCTAAAACTTGCCTGACTAGGGCAGTAACTGCTGAACTCACCCTTTGCCCAGCAGTAGGTGAAGGGAGGCTCTGCTGTCTGAGCTGCTCTTTCTGTGACAGTCACTTGGTGCCCCCGGCTGTGCTGCTCTTGGGTGACCAAAGGGGGTGACAGTGAAGATGGGTGTGTTCCAGAATATGTGCAGCTCTCAGCATGTCCCTCTGCAGATTCCCTGTCTGCTGTAGACAGAGAACTTTCAAAGTCTTCAGAATATTCTGAATTAAGAGTTCTCTCATTCTGATTAAGGTGATCCTGTTTGTGTGGAGGAAAATCTGAGGAAACTCCACTTAAATGTTCAGAGATTTCAGCTGCAGAGACACACTTTTCAACATCCTCTTCAGAAGAATCACTCACACTAGTTACTGCACTGGTCAATTTAAGAGCAGCCTGGTCCTCTTCCACCAGCAACGTATCCTCTTTCAAATATTTGTTTGATTCTTGAATAAACTCAATGTCTTTTCTCTGTAAAAGTACTTATTTTAGAATCTCCACACTCCAACAAACAAAGGCAGACTGGGAATATGTGTTAGTGAGGAATTTCTACTTACTTTCTGTTTTAATTCTGCTGCCTTACTGGTAGTATCTGGTGCCAAATCATCAAGGCTCAGGATATTTGGTCTGAAATCTGCAAACAAATGACACATATGCATGAGAATTTGCATGAAAATTACAGTATGCTTTCCTGTAAGTAAGAAAAGTGGGAAAAATCACCGTAGTACTACCTTCCTAGTTTAGTACTAAGAAGTGATAGCAGTCAGTGGCTGATTCTTTAATTTTGGAGAAACTCCTAAAATTTCCTTCTTTGATCTGTTGACATTCCTGAAGTTCAAGAGATTTTTGCTGCCCTTCATGTCCAGCCGTTCTCACTCTGACCCATTAGTACATTGTGCCACTGATACATGAAAATTAAATATTATGTTTTGACATCATAATGCCACCCAGGGCAGCACCATTAAGTCAAAAGCTAAGAAAAATACAAACCTATTACACTAGAAAAAAAGAAAACAGATCAAGATAATTACTTTGATCAGGCCTTGGTTTATGTAAAATTTCACCAGTGAATCCTTCTGCAGTGACTATTTGGCCATGTTTATTCAGACAAGCAGGAGACTATCAGTACAATTCATACTAAGTCTACTGAAACAGTATTTTAGAAAACTTACATTCCAAGCTGCTGCTGGTTGGATCTTCTGCATCAGCTTCTATAGAAAATAATTCATCTAATGACTTTATTTCACTTCTGTCACTTTCAAGGGATTCTTGGATTTGCTTGGTGTAGCCTGCTTTAGGCAGAGCAATCTTTACAGTGTTGTCTTTCATGGAAGACAACAGCAATGGAGATCCCATGGTATGTCCTGACAGGTTCCTGCTGCTGGGTGAAGGTGCTGGTGAATTAACTCTACCAAACATGCTTTTCTCTGAGTCTTTGTCCTGAAGAGAAGATGCTTTAGATAGCTCTGCTGGTGAAACTTCCTTAGGAGGAGCCCTTCCTGATGGAACTGGAGTCCTGCTCTTTTTGAAGAACATGAAAAAGAGATTTATGTGTTACTTCATTGTTATGTGTAGATTGCTAAAAGAAGAACAAATCATTGTGGGTAAAATAGAGAAATTTTAAGATGTTAAGATGTGAACCTGAATGCTATCATGAGCAAGACACAAATGCAAATTTAAAATTTAGTTGCTGGTGTTATCTAAACTGAAAGCTATCAACCAATTAAAACAATTATATAAAAGCATTAATAAAAACACATAATCCAGTAAAATTTGTATTTACCTTTCTACCCCGAAGAGCATCACTTACCAGAACCTTCTGATTCCCATTTCCACTGGAAAATCCCAAAGAGCTCTCCATCAGTTCTCTCATCTCCTCTTCATCACTATCTAGATCAAGCTGTTGTTTAACTGTAACATTCCTTTTAAGACTTTGGACTCTTTTCTCTTCCTCAGAACAGGCATCCTTGTGGGTCCTGTTCCCACTGGTGGTACCATAATTCTTCCAGTACTTCCTGCCCCTGGCACTACCTTCAAGCCCAGAGACAGATGAGGTGCACTCCTCAACCAAAGACTTCAGGCTCGAGTCAGTGTTCTGCGATTCCAGGTGCTTTTTTTGACCCATGATTTTGCTTTCTAGTTGTGCCACTTTATTCAGGACGGAGCTTAACCGCATGTGGGAGGCGCTGCTCAGAGTGCTCTGGGCTACTCGGCTACTCCCTGCCCACACAGCGCCTCCCGGCATCTGGCACCGCTGGATCCCGCGAGCATTTCCATTGCACACCTTCAGGAACCTGCCACGGTGGGACGGAATTCTTTCAGTGTTCTCCTGCTCCGTGTCCACCAAAGTGAGGTCACCACGGGTCCTGGTCCTGTGGGGTACATGGCTGTGGCCCTGCCAAGAATCACAGAATCACTGACCTTAGGAAAGGCCTGACATTGAATCCAGCCTGTGACTGAACCCCGTGCTGTTAACCAGACCAAAGCACTGAGTGCTACATCCAATCTTTCCTTAAACATCTCCAGGGATGGTGACTCCACAGGGATAGTGACTCCACGGGCAGCCCCTTCCAATGTCTCACCACCCTTCCTGTGAAATTCCTTCAGGTAAGAAACCAACCTAAACCTCCCCTGTCACAGCTTAAGATTGTCCTCTCGTCCTGTCGCTGGTTCCCCGGGAGCAGAGCTGGTCACTACCTGGCTGCACCCTTCTGTCAGGGAGGTGTAGGAAGGGGATTGTACAGATCCCTCCCCACACAGGACGCAAACACCGACCCGGGCCGAGGCTGCCTAGCTACCGACTGAAATAGGGCGCCGATGCCTCACCTGCCCTCGTCCCGCGGGTGCCCCAGAGATGGCGGCCATCGGGAACGGGACGAGACGGAGATGAAGGGGGCAGGACGGACGGGATGAGGGTCGGAGCGCACACCGCCAGGTCCTCCCGGCCCGACGCGCCAGAGGCTTCTGTGGGCCGGGCCCGGGCGGGCGGCGCGCGGCCGCGACTCCCCAATATCCCGCCCGCTCATTGGCTGCGCGCGGCCGAGAGTCCGTGACTCCCCAATATCCCGGCCGCTCATTGGCTGCGCGCAGCGCCCGCGCCGCCAGCCACGCACAGGCAGGCGTACGGCCACCGGCGCCACGACTTTGGAGCTCTGGTAATATATATATATAAAACAAGATAAAAATTGTAGAACATACTCTTTTTCTTCTTCTTCTTCTCCTCCTCCTTCTTCACAAATTTAAATAATTCTATGTAATTAATTTTAAAAATCCACAGTGCAGAACATAAATAATTATTAATTTTAAAATAAAAATAAGTTAAACATCTCATAATTAACTAATTTAAACTAAAAAAAAACCCTTAAAAACTCTATTTATCACTCTACTAACATATAAAAAGATGCACAGTCAATAAAATTATAACAAATAAAAAAAAATAAACATCCAAATCCAAACAAAAATTCGATCTCTCACACTTCTAATCTTAACCCCCCCCAAAAAAACCCAAACTATAAAAACAAAAAATTCACCTCANCTGTGCAGTGACCGAGCACTGGAATAAATTGCAGTCCATCACTGGAGATATTCCATAACTGTGTGGACACAGNCAGGGAGGGGTCAGAGCATGGACCGGGCTCTGTTCCGTGGGGCCCAGCAATGAGACAAGGCGCAGCAGGCAGAAACTGATGCCCGAGAAGTTCCACCTGAATATGAGGAAGAACTTCTTTACTGTGCAGTGACCGAGCACTGGAATAAATTGCAGTCCATCACTGGAGATATTCCATAACTGTGTGGACACAGTCCCGTGCCGTGTGCTCTGGGATGGCTCTGCTGGAACAGGGACGTGGGACCTGGTGGCCCACTGTGGTCCATTCAAACTTCGCTCGTTTGGGGATTATGTGACTGTCCAGGGAGGTGGTGGCGAAGTCCCCATCCTCGGAGGCGTTTAAGGAGCGACGGCACGTGGCACTCAGCGCTCTGATCTGATTGACGAGATGGTGATGGGTCAAAGGTTGGAATCAATAATCTAAGAGGTCTCTTCCGTTCCACATGATTCAGTGACTCCGTGGAGCGCTGCGGACAGCGGCAACTCCCGCCCAGGAGCGCCTGCCGGGCCCCGATAACGCCGCGGCCACTCGCCCGCGGGTCTCCAGCGCTCCTCAGCCCCCGCCGCCGCCTCCTCGGGCCCGCCCGGCCCGGCCGTGCCGCCGCCCCTCGCTCCGCCCCGGCCGCGGCCCGACCCAGCGGCAGGAAGATGGCGGCGCTCATCCCCCTCGGCCAGCA
>VZTB01009776.1:517643-529247 GCA_013397245.1 Thryothorus ludovicianus | reverse complement strand
GGGCGTCGAGCGGCCCCCGCCGTACCCCGGGGCCGGGGCGAGCGCTGCTGGGGCGCCGCGGGCTGCGCCGGCGTCCTCCCCTCATGGAGGCCCTGGAGCTGCGTCCCTGGGGAGGGGCTGAGGGTCTCCTGGCGCTTCCCCACGCCGAGCCGCCGGGCGTACCGTGGGCCGGGGTTTGAAGGTAGGGGCTGTCGCTCCGTTCTCCTGTTGGTGCCGCCGGGAGCTGCTGAGCTCCTGTGAACAGGGGGTCGTGGCTGTGTGGGGTGTTCGGGTGGTGCGTGAGGAGCGGGGGGTCACCGGGAAGGGGCTGAGGGATGTGCGGGAGGTGTTGGGCTGTCACAAGGAGGATGAGCTGCTGCGGGACAGGGGACAGGGCAAATATCCGTGACCCTTGGGAGAGGCTGTTTCCTGCTCTGGTTGAATGCTTGGGTACCCTGCGTTGCTGTCTGTTGTTACAAGTCTTCTGATTGATTTCTCACCCAAATAACTCAAGCCTAAGCAGTGTGGTCGCTGTTTGTTATTTTCCATAGCCCTGTGAAGAGAGTCGGTTCACTTACTTGATGTAAAGTGAAAGAAAAGCAACACCACCTTCAATGTTTTGAAATTACAACTACTTTCTGTGCTGTGCCTAGGCCAGTCAGGCATTCTGAATGACTCCTATTAATAGTTTAGACTATTTAAATATACTGATTTCCTTTTAATAATGATCCTTGAATTGCAATACTCTAAAAATTTATCTCTCAATGGATTTATGTGGTGCCTGGATAATATAATTTGTTGTGTGTCTTACTGAGAACATGTACTGCTGTTTATCTTCTGTTTAGCAGGAGTCTTGATTAACATCGGTTTGATTAAGTGAACATATTCAGAAACATCTGAAAAATCCATGTGCACACAAACTGTTTTCAAAAATTTTCAGGTGATTAATGTGTGAAATATGTAAGTCAAATAAACTCTGAATGTGAAAGAGTCTGTAGTTGTGAAACTTTTATAGTGTATTGGTAAAAATCAAATAATTATCAAATACTTACTTTTGAAATCCAGTTTCTCCGTTGTTTAAATTCTTTGATCAATTCTGTTGATCTTTGAGAGACTGACATCAATGGTATTCCTTTTGATAGAAAATGTTATGTTTAGGGGCATAAAGGACCACATTCTGTAAAAGTATCAGTTATTTTTATAGTATTTTCCAACTAATTCAATGGAAGAGTTCTAGAACTTGTTTTCCTATGTTGAATTGTCTAGAGTAATCTAGCTGTAATTGGGGCAGTAAACAGAATTTCCTTTAAAGTAATCAACTTTCTCTTTTAGTAGCGTCAGTTTTGGGGTTACTAAGGAGATGTATGTTAATTAGAATAAATGCCCAAAATGGAATTAGACAGAAAAGGAGAAGGCACACATGCTATAATGTTGAGGCATGTCCACTCAGAAAGATATAAAATAAGGCTATTGATACTAACATATTAAGAGCTGCAAACAGCACGGGTAATTCAAGCAACTTAAAATATTTGGTTGTATTTTATCATTAATCATTTATCATAATAATAATAATTTTATTTAAAATAACTAATGTGATCCAGAGCTCTTTGTCACTCCGAGATGACCTCAGGAAAGAGAACTGGTTGTTTTTATTGTTCTGGTGGCAGGGGCTTACTCCTGCCTTTTCCCAGACTGGAGCTAAGGGACTTGGAGCAAAATCCATGTGTACCACAAAAACAGTGTATGGCTCTGCTGGGGGTGTGCAGGCTTGAGACTTGAGCTTCTGAATAGGAAACTTGGAGATTAAACACAAGCTGCTAGGGCTCTGAAGGGTGTGTTTGAGAAATGGTCTGAAATATTGGTCAGAGGTGATGTTTTGGGGAATGTAGAGCAGGTGTAGGAGCCACGGGGTGGATACACTGAACCTCTCTAACAGGTTATGCTTTGACACCATCAACTGTGTGCTCTTCACAATTTTTATCTCTGCTGGCACTGACAGTCTCGGGTTGGTCCTTCATCAGCAGGTGTCACCAAATGACAGAATCCTTTTGAATGATGGTGATGCCAGCACACGTGGTGACAGGTAGATAGAGAACCGTGCTATTTTTATCATGTGAACCCATTTTGTCTGGTCTGCTTCATCACAGAGGTGCAGTCATTTAGGTAAATCGGTCAGAGAGACTGAATCTTTGTAAAATTCTGCAAGTAGAGAATTGATCCTGAAATGCTTGGTGTGAATAGTTTGCTGTAGAAGAAATTTCACAGCATTGAAGTACATCACCCTGGCTTCCTGCCACCTCTGCCAGGTAAGTCAGCTCTGTGTCAGGGCTGACAGTATCAAATGAGGGTGACAGGAACGTCTGGTGATGGGATGAGATCATTCAGTCCTGCTGCTGGAGTGATTTGCTCTGTCCTTTGGTACGAGTCCAGTCTCTGCATGCTCTAGGTCACTCACCACACCAGTTAGAGCAGCTTGTAGTTGGTGGTTGGCTCTCTTGTTTGAGCTTTCTGATTTAACAAGAGGTGCATAGCTTGGTGATAGTTGGCTGAAAACATGCTGGGTTTTTTTCCGAGTGAAACAGGCTATTTTGTACTTCCACCTTTTCTCCCAACGATGTGTTTCCTGCTTGGACAGGAACACAATGCTTATATGTGCTGATCATTCACATGCCAGAGCAAAGAACAGTCAGATTTATGAGTTATGTTTGCAGCATTCTTCTGAAATCCTTCCTGCTGTCAGGAAGAGTGAGAGCTTCCAGAGGCTGCTGATGTTGGAAAATGCGGCAGCTTATTTTGTTGGTGGATGTAAGTGAAGTACATTTAAGACGCTTAGGAAACAGTTCTGAAAATGCAGGATTTTTCTATTCAAATAGAGCTGCAATCTTCAGAGAGTCAGTGTTTGCTTACGCTCATTTCAGAGAACTTAGTTATTATGGATAGCTCCTTAAATGAAGATTTAGCATGTTTACTGTAAACTCACAAGAAGGTTCTCTTGGCATAAAATAAAATTTTCATGTTCTTGATTGGTCTTCTCTTTCACCATGCTCCTGCCTTCCTTCCTCTAAGAGTAGGCAGAACATCTGGAAATCCATGAGGATGACAAAGAAGAAGGTGACATTTGGGAGGGAACACAGTAGTGATGGGACTTAGTATGAAATGCTCCTTCTCAGGTGTCTGACTGCTGTCCTGGGGGTGGACAGTGTTGTCCCAAGCAGCTTTTGTGACATCTCTGCGTCTCACTCATTTAACTCTTTATTAGGTTGTTCTGTTGCTTTCTTTTTAAGAAAGTTTCAGTACCCTTGGGTCTGCAGCTTTCTTGTAATGCAGTTGAAATCCTCCAAAAACATTGTCATGGAATTGAAAGAGTTGTTGATTTGCCATTCATTATATATATATATATGTGTGTGTGTGTGTATATTTGTGGGAGTTTTTTTGGGGGGGCAGGTGTTTGTTTATCCTGTTTCAGTTTAAGGTCCTAGCCCTGAAAATTAACAGAGATTAACAGAGGCACAGGGCTCTGGGTATGTGTGTGTATAATTGTCTGCTGAAGATATTCTGTAAGGATGTATACAGTGCAGGAGGTAGTCAGGTCAGCATTTTGTTGAAATCTGGGCCTTTGTTATCAGTACTTCTCACACTATGATCTGAAATACTTTGGCAAATAATTCAAAGCTGTTCTTCAAAACCTTATCCCTGTGTAGTGTCATTAAGTAGAAGTGTGAGGAGATGTAAGGATCCTGATGAATGAGAAGTTCTAAGAGATAACAATAGCCTGTGGTCTTGGTGGTCACTGTTATCCACACTTAAATCTCAAGTGTTCAATTTGTCACACAAATTAATATACTGTTTTAAGGTTTTGATAGAAGTAATACACAAAGTGTTACACGTTTCTTTTCCTGTCAGTTCTGATTGTTGTTTATTCTGTTTTCTTACTTGTGTTTCAGTTTTCTACTGGGAATCCAATATATGAAACATATTATAAACAGGTATGTTCTTAAAAATTAAGTGCAATTTCTTCTTCCCCAAGATTTCCTTCTCTTTCTTTTCCCCATTGCAGTGCTAAATCTGTGTGAATTCTGAGTGGTGATGCAGTTTGTGTAACTGCTTTTGACCTAGAGGCGAGGGGCATTGCATTTCTTAAATCTGCTTTCACAACAGTCACATTTCAATTAAATGTTAATTTTTCTCCTTCAGGTAGATCCAACATACACAGGGAGAGTTGGGGCAAGTGAAGCTGCTCTGTTTCTTAAAAAATCTGGTCTCTCTGATATCATCCTTGGAAAAGTAAGTTGAAGGAATTAGTGCATAGATATTTTAAGTGAAAGGAAAATTTTTTAAAGGAAATTTGTCTTTTGTGTCACATTTTTGTTGTTAACAATTCAGTAACGTTGTATGTCATTACTTGACAGCTGAATAAAGGCTTTAAGAAGACCGTGCAGTAGGAACTGTTGAGCTAAGTTTTCTTTGAAATTCACAGCAGCTTTTATTTTGTATCTCCACAGATATGGGATTTGGCTGACCCAGAGGGTAAAGGATACTTAGATAAACAGGTAGATGAAATGTTCATGTGGACTTCCTCTATTCCCTTTCCCAGATTAGCCTTGTTTTATTCAAGCCCTGGTACCACTGGTAGTTATCTTTATCTTTCTCAGGGTTGAGTTTTTGTTTACAAGATGAGTTTTTCTCCCCAGCACTGCTCCTATCCAAGTGTATTACTGAGTGAGGCTGCAGAAAAGTTTAATTCTAATTTTCTTTTGTTACCTCTTTTGTTTTGTAAGTAATTGATGTGTGTACTGTGTAGATACAGTCATTGAGTCACAAATGATAAGTATGATTTGATTTTTAGAAGACTTTTGTACATGAAAAAAAAAGGTTTTTTTACTAAAAATGGCTTGGAATATCAAATAGCAAGTTACTTGTAGATACAAATAAGCTCCAAACATTACTATTTTTTAAGAAAAATAGTTGAATTTTAATTAGGAGAGAGTTCATCAGAAAAACTAACTTCCAGTTTTCTCCTCTTTGTTTCCGGTTACTGTAAAATTTTTCCTGACTCATTAAAAAAAAAGGGTAGTTGTCATTATGGAGCTGTACATCTGGAGTTTATTTTTACTGAGTTGCACATGTACAGTGTTAGTAAACATGGTAAGCGGGTTATTTTTTGTGATTTACACTGGTTTTTAATAATTTTTTGTAGGGTTTCTACGTTGCGTTGCGCCTCGTAGCGTGTGCACAGAATGGCCACGATGTAAACCTGAGCAGTCTGAATTTGACTGTGCCACCTCCTAAATTTGTAAGTAATATCCACTTAAATGCAGGTATGTGTTAAATGAGAACTGAGACTTCAGTTGGAATATTGGAATAATCTTCTGTTTGATAAATGTCATGGTTCTGGGGCTGCCGCAGTCCTGTCATGCTGAGTGACAAGAAACCAGCCTCTGCCTGGACTGCAAAACCAAAGTGAGTTTAAGTCTGGTCAGCTTGGTCAGGAAGCTGATATGGCTAAACTCTTAATTTATGGAAAAAAAAAAATAAAGGAAAGAAAAAAGACTCTTTTGGGCTGGGTCAACAGGAATGAGTAGTAAAAGGGCACTGCTGCAGCTTTGCCCTGCAGTAGCTGCTGCAGAACCTCTTTAGCTTGTGTTGGTTCTGCTTTTGGGTACCAAATGCATCTGCTGAATCTCCCCACCTGAGTACTGTAATACTGCAAAAGGAGTGTGATTTTATTTAGGTACATATGCAGCCTATATTCCTCAATGCAGTTAAGCTTCATGTCTATAACCATCTCGAACGTAATGCAATTAGTAAGCATTAGAGGGAGAAGTGTGTGTATTTATCTATTCATTTAGATATATAAATGTATATATATAAAAATAAAATACTTTCTACTTTTTAGCATGACACTAGCAGTCCTTTGCTGATCACACCACCCTCAACAGAGACTCATTGGGCTGTCAGGGTAAGTGTAAAAGAGAACACATTCCATCCATTTTTCAGAAGGAAATATTTTCCTTGTGTGTAATTTTCCCAGTGAGAGAATTTTGTATCAAATGTATTTCCCATTTCAGAAGTCCTCCCTTTCTGCTCAAACCTGTGCACAATAGAGAACACCAAGGTGTAGTGTTAGATATGCAATAAGTATATTTGACAAACCTAGGACAACCACTGGTGTGATGTTTTTAATGCAATGAATTTTAATCTTCTGCCTGGATTTCTTCCAGAATTCTACAATTAGCACTTGTTTTTTATAAAAGGCACCCCACTGGGAACAGCAAAGTATTTCACTGCATCCAGTCTGAGCTATTAATTTAAAGCTTGAGTTCCTTTTTTCTAATTAGTGTTCAATGATACAATTTTTGGAAAGCATATCATTGGATACAAGCATCTCATTTGGAAAAAATAACTTTGGACGTATATGTGGAGATATTTATATTTAGGTAATTTTCGATGGCAAACGTTTCCAAAAGGTAGAAATTTAATTTAAAAACTTGTAGTTATGTGTACTTTAAAGTGAGAAGATTAAGTTTTAGTTCTATAGAATTTGTCAGAGTTTCTTTAAAACAGAAGCACACCTTGTCTGCTGCATGGTAAAATCTCTCAGCTATCATAACCTTAGATTTAGGAGCTTGATTTCAAAGCTTTCTCTGTGAGTTTACATTTAAATACAGTACAGTGGCACTTGCAAGAAAGCTTGGAAATTTAGGGTAGATACATTACTGACCAATCTTAATTTCTTGCAGGATCTCATTTTCATTACTCACACAGACACACTTTTTTACTTATTCAGACTATTTCTTACCAACTAGGTGGAAGAAAAAGCAAAGTTTGATGGTATTTTTGAAAGCCTTTTGCCAGTAAATGGTTTACTTTCAGGAGACAAAGTAAAACCAGTACTGATGAATTCAAAGCTACCTCTTGATATCCTTGGAAGGGTAAGTTGTTTAGATTTAGTTGGTCTCTATATAGTTTCTTGTAATTGTAGCATTAAAAATGTAATTTATCAACAGAGGTCAGTTTTTGGCTGAGATTTTGCATCATGTGCATGCTACAAAGCAGGAACATTAAGACTCTGAAGCCTTCCACTTAGAAGTAAAAGTAGTAATTTCAGCCCTAGAGTAGATTGGCTTCATTATGTCTATATTCATTTAAGAGCTGAAAACTTGATTTTGATTGTTAAAAAATAAGAAAGAGCTTGCCTGAACCATAAGAGCTGTTATAACATAAGATTCCACTGTTCTGTCATTTTTACAAATATGAGTTATTAGACATACCATTAAATCCATCCCCTGTACCTTAAAATATCCTCCTTTATTTGCAGTACAAATTGTCAAGTTGTTTTTTCTTTCGTGTGTGTTTATAAATGCTCCCAAGGTCTGAGTTTAGATTATCCATTGCATATTTGCAAGGGAAGCAGACCTTAAAGTATTTTTCTGGCTCCATTAGAAACACATTCTTTAATGCTTTGCCTATTGAAATTTCTGAGAATGAGTACATTATGTGTAAGAGCTCTGTCTGCTCTTAAAGTTGTGTACTTCTATCTCTTCAGGAAGAAGTGCCTCTTGCTCTGTATTATCTACAAAATCTAAGTATAATCTGTTTTAATTCTTGAGTATTGTGAAGTCTTGAAAGGCTTTGGATTTTATCTTGATATTGTCACAATTTTGCCTCTTCAAAAATAGTTTGTGGACAAGATAAGACATTGAGGAAATGGACAAAGGACTAATCAAGGAGCTTAAATTTGTCAAAGGTCCAGTGACTAAGCAGAGTTCTCACAACTGAGCCTCAAGTCCTGGCTTTTTGTGCACTCTACTGTCTCTAGGTCATATTGCTGATTAAACAGTGCTGTGTTGGAGTTCACAAAGTTTTGTATCTCTCCAGATCTTCTGCAAGTTTCATTGGTGGTGCCTGACCTAATAATGAACTAAAGTTGATAAATGCTTAAATTCTCTCTGACAGGAAATTCAGGAGGCCAGAGGGAGCTGCACATAGTTTTACTTTTTAGTAGAAAACCCTAATCATCTAGGAATGGAATATGAATTAGAGATGTATTAACTTTTGTATTGAACTTTCTTGTGAGGAATTTGAATGATCTGCTAGGCCACACTCTCTGGGCAATTCTGAAAGCCACCTCTGAATGCTCTTAGTCAGCTTGATGACTCTGTAATTGCATCATAGAAAGATGAAAAACCTGCTTGTGTTGCAGCCAGAATTTCTTAGAGCCAGTGTTAATTGATGTGGCCAGAAATCTCTAATCCAGTCTGTTTCATCAGAGAATGTTTAGTCAGGTAGTGTAAGTAACATGATTTTCACCAAAATCTATGAGGAGTCTTTAGAGGGCATGTTAATATGATGAATATATAGAATGTAAAGGTCTGCAAATTATTTTTTTAATCTTAATTACCGTAGGTCTGGGATCTCAGTGATATTGATAAAGATGGTCACCTGGACAAGGATGAATTTGCTGTGGTAGGTTGCTTTAAATTCTCAGTTTGCTGCCTGGTCTGTCTGTCAAAGCAAATAGTTCATTTCTTTCTTGAGAACTTTGCAGCTTTCTCTGCTACAGTCGACTATTCTATTCTAAATTGTTCACATGGAGCTATTCAATGACCTTCCTCAAATCCATCTACTGACTCCTGCCTGTGTCAAGATTAAACTCATTGGAATTACATTCAAAATTAATTGCTCTGGTTTACATCTCTAGTCTTACTGTCTTTGTTTTACTAATATGTAAGTGACTGACACAGGAAGATCTTGTTGCTTTTTCTAATAATTGTGAATGTTATCTGACCTTTTTGCCTTTGCAGGCAATGCATTTGGTTTATAGAGCTCTTGAGAAAGAGTCAGTTCCTTCACAATTGCCCCCTTCTCTCATACCACCTTCTAAAAGAAAGAAGACACCAGTCTTTCCTGGTGCTGTTCCTGTTCTCCCTGCAAGCCCTCCACCAAAAGACAGCCTCCGTACTACACCATCCCATGAGAGTGACAACAGTCTGAACAGTGCAGAGAGCTTGTCTCCCAAGCACAGCATCAAACAGGTACACCTCTTTTTTCTTATTGTTGTAGTTCTGTATGTTTTTAAGCTGTGGGAAAAATAAATCTACTTTTTGATTTCTGCCTCGTGGGTTTTCAGGTGATTTTGGGTGGAGAGGGTGAAATGGTAAGACTTTGAAGAGCATGAGGTGAATTTTAATCCATGACCACAAGGCAGCAAATCTTAGGGGAAATTTTCACTTTATGTACAGTGAAACCATAGAAAGGTTTTGTTTGTGTGTCTGCTTTAATACCAAAGAAATCATTAATCTACTTCTAAATCTCCTGCTATTAACATGGGGATTTTATATGCCCAGTTGGGTCTGAATTTCCAAAGAATGAATGCTTTTCAACTGATGAATAGCTATTTATCAGTGTTTTTATTCAGATAAAAAGTGTGAAGTTAAAACATGCAGTGAAAATGCTTATTACCAGTCAGACTGGAGTATGCAAGACATTCAGCACAACCCTCTCTGGATAATGTTGTATATACTTATAAAGACTGTTTCTGTTATTTTGAAACACTGAATTTTGTTTTGCAGCCAGCTGTGAATTGGACAGTACCAATGTCAGAGAAAGTGCGATACGATGAAATTTTCTTAAAAACAGACACAGACATGGATGGATTTGTGAGTGGCCAAGAAGTAAAGGACATTTTTATGCATTCGGGTCTGTCTCAGAATCTTCTAGCACATATATGGTAAGGATTCCATACTAGCTGTGTTTTTGTGACTTGCTGATCTGGAAACTCAGATTCAGAATGTGATCCTAAAAAACAACAGAAACAAACAAAAGTCCCCATCTTCTTTTACGTGTCCATGTACTGCAGTATGTGGGCTGTGTAGAAAATTAAGGGAGAAATAAATATTCTCTTTGCTTTTCTGGGAGGGGGGCCAATAGGTCAGTCTGGGAATTGTGATTGTCATTTGAAGTTCTAGTGCTCAAAGTATTTTCTCAAACTAACGCTACTCTATTCAATTAAACATGTGTAATAAAATCCTGCACTGTTTATGGAAATCTAACTAGAATAAGTAAGCTCTGATGAGGATGAACCAAAAAGAAATTACGTGTATATATGTGTTTCAGGCTTTTTGATAGAGCAGAAATAAGTAAGAAATTTGTAAGTATGATTTGTTTTTTTCTCAGGGCTTTAGCAGACACGAGACAGATGGGAAAGCTCAGCAAGGACCAGTTTGCACTCGCCATGTATCTCATTCAGCAGAAGGTCAGCAAAGGGATTGATCCTCCACAAGTGTTACCTCCAGATATGATCCCTCCCACAGACAGGAACACACCCATCCATGTAAGTCAGCAATTTATTGTAGATAACAGTGAACTTACATGTTTTATGATAACATTAAAAGAACATCCCATACGAAATCCATACTCATAGCCCATTACTTTTGAAGAATTACCAATTTTTTCTCATCTTCTACAAAATTCTATTAACGTTTGAAAATATAGCTAATTTTTTAGCAACCAAGATAGTAAGTAAAGAAAAGTGCAGTAAAATATTCCATAAGCCTAGGAGTTATAATGCTGTAAAAAATCTAGCATAAAAAATAATTCTTTGTCATACAGAAGGTTGAATTGGGGAACTTGTAACAGCAAATATTCAAAGCTAGTTGAGCAGCTTGTCCCTGACTGTGATCAGAACCAAATTCCTCTCATGGGCACATAGATATTTTTTTTTTTTTTAATGGCTAAATGAGGAGTGATGAGTTCCTGGGTTCTGGGATTTATCCTTTGCAGCATGGCAGTCCACAGCCCTGTATCCATCACTGCCAATACCACTTCACTGGAGCATGTGACCCTGCTTTGTTCCTATTCTCAATAGCATGTCAGTGCATTTCTGAAACTGAATTGAAGAAATACTTCTGTCATGTCACTACACTGACCTTTTCTATAAGTTATATTGTGTTTTTCTTTACTTTTATTTGCTTTCCCTAACCAAAAACCTTTGTAACTCTAAATACATTTGAATTATTGCTGTTGCTGTGGTCCTGCTAAGGTTTTTCCTATATCCTTTTCCTATAGACTCTATCAGGTTACTTGACCCCTGTAGGAACTGAGATCTCAGCACTAACAGAAATGCGGCGTGTGAGTAATTGCAGTGTCCAAAGGAATGCACATTTCTAATGTATGCCTTTTGTAACTTAAAAAACCTTTTTATTTCTACACCTTTGCCTGTCTCTGTTCTTGTTTGTGCCTTGCTTGCTCTATTGTGATGATAATGTCACAGCAATGTGAAGTGCTGGCCCTGGGGGCCAACCTGGTGATGCTCCTTCCTCCAGCAAGTGGAGATGAATTGATCTGGCAGGAAGTTCCAGTGCTGTTGAAATTACTCCTGGACTAGTTCTCTGCAGCTGTGAGCAGTAAATAGATCTTGGTGTGGGAACTTTTAAGCTTCCTGCTATTTTCAGTTAGTTGTAATTTTTTTTTCCATGTGTTATGTGTTTGGCTGAGCAGAAGATAAACTATATGCTACTGAGAGCTTAGTTAAGCTACTCTTATCCTAGCCAGTGCAGCAGCTCATTTTAACTTATTTCATAATCATGTTGGGTGACACACAGCTGTGATCCTGTCCAGCATTCT
>VZTB01009776.1:451263-515721 GCA_013397245.1 Thryothorus ludovicianus | reverse complement strand
TCACAGTCCCTTTTCCTTCTTGTGAGCAGTGATTTATTTCCCAATGTCTTACATAAGTTCCTGCAGAAACAAAGCAGACCAATGCAGGGTGTAGCCTACATGATGTAGAAAATATTCTGAATTTGGCTAAGATTTTTTGTTTGTGGCTGATCCTTCCTTAAGACAACAGCTAAAATGTGAGTTACAAGTTGTGGAATTTTCTTCAGGAACTGCAAAATGATTTAGATAGGGAAACAAGTAACTTGCAAGAGCTGGAGACTCAAAAACAAGATGCCCAAGACCGCCTGGATGAGATGGATCAGCAGAAAGCCAAACTGAAAGATATGCTGAATGATGTGAGGCAGAAATGCCAGGAAGAAACACAGGTGGTAAGTGTATGATAATTCTGAACCTGCTCAAGAGTAACGTGTGTTCTATTGAGGGAAATTTTATTTATTTTATGAATAAGCTTTCTTTCTTTCTTTTTGTTTTAAAGAGCAATTTCCACACAAATACAGAAGTCCAAGAAGGGATTTTGCTATCCTTATTACCTTCTGTAATGGTCATAAATGAAAGGTTGAACCCACTGATCTCCAGGGGTCCCTTTCTACAGGAATTATTGTTGTTCTGAGAATATATGCAGCATTTATTCAGCCTAACAGGGCAGTTGAAAATCAGTAGTCCTAAGCCATGAGACAGTCCATGGCAGTGGTGCTGGTTTTGATCACTCTAAATGTCATCAGGATTGAGATTTCAGGTGGATGCAATTGCCAGTGGAAATAGGATGTTACCTTAAGGTAGAAACTTACTGTGTAAGGAAGTCACATAAGAAAGTGTAAAAGGAAGGTTATAAGCAACTCTGTAATTTTTACTCTTTAACTGAGTTAAAAATCACCCTGAAACTGCTTGATAAATGTTTGAATGGAACCAAGTTCTGAAGGTGAACATCTAGGAAACAGCTTTTGGTTACCTTTATAAGTAGGGGAGTATTTCTCTGATTTAAAGTAGTATTTCTTGGTTTTATTGAATGTACTTTTATCAAGGATTTTCTGTAAGAGCAGAAAGCAGCATGCATTTCTTCATATTACATTTTAAATATTTTCCTTAGTAGTTGATAGGTTGCTTTACCCCTTTCTATTACTTATAAATTCACAGTTTATGAAGTGTCACTTATTCCAAATTTCAGTCTGATTTTTCTACTGTGTTGTTTCAGATTTCGTCACTAAAAATGCAGATTCAGTCTCAGGAATCAGATTTAAAATTACAGGAAGATGACCTTAATAGAGCAAAAGCAGAGCTGAATCGCCTCCAGCAAGAAGAGACTCAGCTAGAGCAGAGTATCCAGGCTGGAAAAGTGCAGCTTGAAACAATAATAAAATCTTTAAAATCAACCCAGGAGGAAATAAACCAGGTATTCACAGTACTTTATACAATTTTTTTTGCTTCTTGAAACGCGGAGTCTAAAAATGATTTTTCAGGTGAAGAGAAAGTCCTGCTTCATGAAATAAGCCTTTTTGACTGGTGTTTAGTAGCCTAAATTCTGATTTGAATCAGGAAGCATTCGGTCTGTTGGGGATAAAATGCAACTGTCAGGCTCCAGTGTTTAAGGGGACTGTAAGAATGATGGTGTTCTTGAGTTCATAACATACTAAAGCATTTTTCCTTCTCAGGCAAGAAGTAAACTCTCTCAGCTGCAGGAGAGCCATCAAGAAGTGAATAAGAGCATTGAAGAATACAATGAAGCTCTCAATGGGATCCATGGTGGGAGTCTGACAAATTTAGCAGACATGAGTGAAGGCCTTGGGCAGACAGAAAGAAGCAATTATGGAGCTATGGTAAAAAAAATATCATGTTGTTTAGTATGTTTTACACTAATTAAGCTTCTGACTTGCACCTAATCTGGAGTATTTTTTGCTCTGTAAAAAGAAATTGCTCAAAAGAAGGACAGTGTAGATAAAAAACAACAGTACATTGAGAAATGTACTTAAGGGCCTTAAAACACTTCAGTGCTTAGTTTCTGTGCTTGCAGGGCTTGCATAAATTTATTTAATTTCCAGTGAAAGCTTCCAGATGTTTCACTTACTTGCAAAACATACTGGCAGAAAACACTAGTCTATGTTCATAGCAATTTTTTTAAACCATTGTGCCACTTTCCTGTTTCTCAATTCTTCCTTCCTCTTCCTTCTCTCCCCACCTCCCTCCCCCTGTTCTGAGAAGTGTTAATTAGGATGTTTCCATTTGCATCTTGTAAAGGGATGAAAGAAATCCTGTCCCTTTCTGGTGCTGGAGGCAGTGTAAGTGGGCAGTTGGTTCTGGATATTCCTTAGGTTGGGATGGAATGGCTCTCACTGTCCTGGAACTCTGCTGCATGGGAGCTCTCTGTACTTGGGGTTTCATCAGAGACCTCCAAACCAGCCCCAAGCCAGGGGGATCATGCCAGTGAATGTCATGAAGAGATTTCATAACTTGGGTTTGCTGCTTGTTCATGTTGGGTATTCTCTGCAACTTGACAAATGTAGATTTGGCCTCTGTTGAGAAACCTCTTGTGATGAAAATGTTGGAGTGATTGTTCCTGCATGAAGTGCTTTATCATAGGAAGTCAGTATTTGGAACTTGAAGCTCAAAGATGAGTTAACAAGAAGCAATCTAGTATCTGATTAGTCAGTGGTAATTTGTTGTATTTGTAGTGCACAGATTAGTTATTTATCCTTTTCTTTTAAATAAGTGTCTTACCTGAAACTGAGCTGTAATGGGGGGGAAGAAATTTTTGATAGTGTGATATTTGAGATTGGTTTGCTTTTAAGTATTTGAGAGATGAATATATTAATATGGGTAATAGTTTAATATATAATTGCTATAGGTACTGTTATCTTTTGATGTTCTGTGTACCCTTGTGGTACACATTTCCTTCTGCTGTGTAATTACTTCTACCTAGAAGTCACACATTAAGAAAGTTCTTTAGGAAGTGATTTTAAAGACTGTTAAACAGGAACCAAGGTAGCATACAATTTCTGCCTAATGGATAACTGGACGTTTTTATTGTGACAAGCTGCTGTGATGTTTCTCCTCTTCATTTTTAGGATGATCCATTTAAGAACAAGGCCTTGATGTTTACCAGTAATACACAAGAATTGCATACAGACCCATTCCAGTCAGAAGATCCTTTCAAATCTGATCCATTTAAGGGAGCAGACCCCTTCAAAGGCAGTAAGTGACAAGTGCTTATCTCAGACTTTGAAGACCAGTTGTTGAGTAAATTATATTTTCACAAACTTTTATCATATTACTAAATAGTAGATAAAACACGTTGTTTTTCTCTTCTGCATAGGTGACCCATTCCAGCATGATCCTTTTGCAGAACAACCACCTGCTCCAGCAGGTAATAGTCCCTTTTAATGGCAGGACAGATGTGGAATAAACAATTCATAGCCAGACACAAAGATTTACAAAAATGTAGGAATCATAAAGGTCTCCCTGGCTTCAGATTTTTGATTTGCCTGTGGGAACAGAGAAACCCAACAGGGTGTGCATTCAGAATCAGTATCTTTAATGAGAAGTATGTAACTCCTTATTAAGTCTGAAAGCTTCATATAAACAAACATGTACTTGTTCAAACTTAGTAAATAGCCTCTGCAGAGAGGTCTCTGAAAGTCTATCTGATTTACCAAAACACTGTGTTTGTGTAAGAAAAATTGTATCAGTGAGTGTGAGGTCAAATATAGAATGTTCTTTATAGACACACTAGTACTACATTCTATTTACCTTTTCATGCTCCTTCTAGATCCCTTTGGGGGAGATCCCTTTAAGGAAAGTGACCCATTTCGTAGCTCTGCCCCTGAGGATTTCTTCAAGAAACAGGTGAAGAGTGACCCATTTACCTCAGATCCATTCACAAAAACCCCCACTTTGCCCTCAAAGGTCAGTAATTTTTAACTCTACACTTAATAGTTTTTTTTTTACTATTGACAGGCTTATTGTCTGAAAGCTACAAGAAGTGAAATAACACAAAATACCTTTTTCCTAACTGATGAAATATCATTAATTGTATTCTTAAAATGTAGGGTTGGATTGTTAAGGCAATCAGCAGCGTTCTCTCTGGTTCCATGATGAGGAGTTACTTTCACCATGAAAGTGCTGTTAGGTGGATATTTTTTTCTCCCTGTTGGGAATTTCAAGCCAGCAGCACTCACTCATTCCCACCTTTCCCTCTAAGATCTGTGCAGTCACAGAGTGAGTGAGATGGAGGAATGGCTCTGGCTAAAGAATTCCTGAGTCCTCAGCAGATGCTGGCTCCAGCACAGTGGAGGGACTGCACAGAAAACTTGTTAGAGCCACAGTTGCATAGTTGAGCTATCTTGATGTGCATGTATCTGCTTGTTTCGGGGGGAGTATGATTTTTTTTGTTGTTTTATTTTTATTAGTATTTTCTTGATGCAATACATTGAGTGTTGCTACCCAAGACCAGTTTCAGACAGTGGGAAGTTAGTTTGTTTTGCAGTATAGGATTGTACTTGAATAAAAGCCAACTTTTCAAACTGAAGAGCAACTGTAAAAACCATCTGATTAAAAAAAAAGCAGGATACAGACTCTCTGAATTAGCAATAATATAAATGCATGACCCAAATATTGTCTCTGTTGCTTAAAGACTGAACACTTCTGCGTTTATTTTCATATTTTTCCCTGGTAACTAATGTTGCATATATTTCAGTGGGATGATCTTCTCACTTCTAGGTACCTGGTGTTGTGTTCAAGGCTATCAATAGCCAAATGCACTAATAATGTAAATTTCATATAATGAGTTGATTTTATCCTACTCTGTCCACTGGATAGAGTGGTCTGAAACAGGAAACTATTTGTCTTAAAGCAAGGTATTTTGATAGGCATGAAAAGGTAAGTGCACAGTCTGGCAGAAATATAATTATGTATATCTGTTCTTATTTAGCCTGACCCTTTTGAAAGCACTGATCCTTTTACGTCTTCCAGTATCTCTTCAAAAGGTCCAGGTAAGAAATAAGCATTTTCACCTGAAGATGCATGAGGTATCTTTTTATGAAAGAAGAATCAAATATAGGAGTTGAGAATAAAGAGTCTTGTGGACTGTTGGCAAAAAGTGTCATGGTCTCATTACAGTTCATGAAGACTGTCTTTGTGGCACTCTATATGTCACTTTTTTCTCCTTGTATTTTCCCTCCAAACAACTGGTAGAAAACTTAGTGTTTTGTGGAATTCTCTTTTAGCATCTCATGGCAGGTCAAAATGCAGGTGTGTTTTAATCACCCTGCCTAGTTTTGTGCTTCACTGGCACCACCAAGCATTCCTTGTAATTCTTAAGTATGATTCAAAATAACTTTTTTCCCTGCATATCTGTTGCAGATCCATTTGGTACGCTGGATCCATTTGGAAGTGGTGGTTTCAGTGGTGGTGAGGGATTTGCAGACTTCAGTCAGATGTCAAAGGTAAAGGTTAAAAGCAAAGCAACTGTCCTTTTAAAAATGTATGTGCAGACACTTTTTAAAAGAGTGTGATATTGTAACTTTTCAGCTGGCTTTGTTAATTTTTTTCTCTAATCAGTCTCACCAGTTATATAGCAAAGAATTTTCCAGCCATGTCAGATATGGCAAAATCTTAGTAAGACTGATAGATTTGGTAGGGAATAAATAAACTTTTCACAAATATTTTCAAATACCAGACCTGGAAATGAAATCAATTTGTAGTTTTAACTTGTAAGAAGAGATAGTTGTTGCAGATGTTAATATATTTCAGTGTCCAGCCTTTGTCTAAGTCCTGGAATTTACTTCTTGATTACTTCATAGTAAGTATCCTGTCTTGTTTCTAAACTTACCATAAAATCATTAAGGTTGGATTAGGCCTCTAAGATTTACTTCAATTATTAACAAAATGCTATACTACTAAATATATCTAAACTAACCTTACTTTGCTCTTAACAGTCAGTCAGTCCCTCCCATGTTTTAAATGTGCAATTTTTCAGTTTTGCAATTTCTGTTCATTTTACATAGCAGATGAAGAAAAAGTTTCAGGACACACATGAAAAAGATGGATAATTGGAAAGGTCTTGGTCTGCTCTTACTTTCCTGAGGTGGAGTTTGGAATTTACAGTTAATGTCAGTGCCCAACTCCTTACATTAGTTCCACAGTAACACCTGAATGCTGTAGAGTAAATGTTAAAAATAAAATAGGTTATCTTCTTGGTGGAGATTTTTCTCCCCTAACTTTTACTTTTTTGGGGAGGTTTTAGCTCTCCCCTAGATGGCAGCAGTCTTTACCAATAGACTTGTGGCTGGATTGAGGCAGAAATTTTAGCAAAGGTTTGACTGTGAATTTTACCTTTGCTCACAAAATTGCTCTTTCTTTGTTTCACAGTGATAAATTTCCCTGCATGGCATAATACTTGTGCACTTATTAATCAATAGGAGAGTCCTTTAGAAAAGCTGTCTGAATGTAGGAGGATTGAAACAGATGCTTTTGGATATCCCCCAAGGTTTTGCTAAGAAGTCAAATACCTGCATGTAACTTCAAAAAGCTTGGAATAAAGTTATCCCTTCTGCAGTGTGTCATGTTTTTTCCAGTTTCTGTCATGGTTCTGTTTATCAGAGTGAAAGTCAGGCTGTGGTATGACTGTTCATTGCCAAATAGTAAAAAGTAGAGTTTTACTTCCTTTTATTTTCTTGCCAGCTTTTTTGCTAGGACTAAAAGTTCTAGGAGTACTTAAATGATTAAGGGCATAAGGTCTTTTGAATGTTAATGGAATCTTATTACCTTTGTCATTGGGTATTAGCCTCCTACACCACTGACAATTCTGCACATCTGCCCTCAGGTTTTGAAGTTAATGCTTTTACTCGACTTTACCTGTGGTTTCATGAAGCTGCAGGTTTTCTACAGCGTGCTTACATCCTTTTTCTTTCCTTTTTTCTCATGTAGTCAGTAGCTTCCGACCCCTTTGCCTCCTCTTTTGGAGGAGCAGGATTCACAGATGACCCTTTCAAGAGCAAATCAGACACACCAGCGTTGCCACCCAAGAAAAATGTCCCTCCACGCCCCAAGCCACCCAGTGGTAAGAAGGTTTTCTTCTTTTAAAAGTTACTTCTTTCAATTTATGGTGTATTGCTGGATGTAAGAACAAGTTGACAATCTACTGTCTATCTTATATTTCAACCATGGAGGAGGATACGAAGTTATCAGTAAATTGACAAAATTATCAGTAAACCAGACTGAAACTCTTCAAACTGGAAAAGTGATGATGAGAGAATGCTGTGACAGATCCATAAAATCATGTATGGCAAGAAAAAATGGGGGAAAAAACCCTAAGCAGGCAACACATAAGATTAGTAAATGGCATCTTTAAAATAAAGAGGTTTGATTTTATGCGGTAATCTAAATTTAGGATTTATTCCTATGTTTGCCAGAGAGTATGGTGAATGCAAAGAAGTTTAAATGGTCTTAAAAAAATAACCTCTAGATGATTGTCAGAAGAAACAGAGGCAACAAGTTGTCCCAAAAACCAAAATATTCGCTCTAGCTCCTTTGTAGCTGAGTACTAGCAAGGCAATCTGACTGTGGCTGCATCTTTATCTGGTTTTGATGTTCTTCCTGAGGCATCTGCCACTGGATACTAACAGGAACAGGGTACACAGTTAGACAGACCTGTCCTGATCTGTCTATCCAGGTAAGATCGTTCTTGCATTTCCACATTACTGCATGAATTAAACAGGAAAACACTTTCTGGCTTTTTTCCCGCTTCAAGTCCATTATTTATGGAAATCTGGGAGATAAATGAATCTCATGAATTGAAAATAAAATCTCTCTCAGTGGAGCTTCAATTTCTGCTCTCCCTGGAGTTATTTTCAAGATATTCAGCCACCAGTGAAACTGTTTAAAGAACTGAAGCCATGTAGTTTCAAGTCTCCTTTTAACAGCCGTGGTAGAGTTCAGTTGATATTAAGAGGGAACTTTCAGTTGACTCAAAGGAACAACAAAACCTGGATTCTGTTTATGGATAGGCACAGAATTTTGCACTAAACACATTGATCATCATGTAGTATCTTTACATATCCAGGGATAGTATTAGGAAGCATAGCACATAGAGAACAGGTCCATGATTAATGTCTCCTGCAGTGCCTGGACTCTGCCTTTCTGCTGGTGAATTTTGGAGCAGAGCATGCAGCTTGTTTGTGATGGATGCTATTGATCTGGCTGGTTTTGCAAACCAGTTATTCTAGAAGGAACCCCTTGGATAATGTGAAAAGTGCTTACTTATTACCAAAGATATCCTTAATTTCATTAATGGATCCAAGATATGAACGATACCAGTTCACACAGTAAACTTGCAAGCAGACCATTGCAGCAGCATTAGTTTGTTCTGTTGCTGTGATTTTATTGCTTAAGAGATAATGGTGCACCCTTAAACCCTGAAAACAACAAATGTAGGTGAGTATTGATACAAACTTGTCAGGAAATGCTCCAGGATTGTGGAACAGCCCTTGAAGTAGTTTGTTCCATTCTTGCCTTGTGTATTTTCTGCTACTGAGGTTCTAAAGAGCTTTCAGTAATTAAAAAAATCAACCCCCCCGTAATATGTTGTGACAAATACCTATCACTAGGACAGGCATGAATAAAATGAGAAGTAGAAAAGCTGAAGGGGATCTTATTTGACATTGTGAATGATGTTAATTTTCTTTATTTGGTTTTCAAGGTAAGAATGCAAGTGACTATCTTTCAAAAAAAGTCTACAAAAATATTTTGGTGTTATGCGGACCTATATAAAGTTGAATGATTCAAATAAATACTAAATATACCCATGTAGTCTCTTATATGTGGTTTCTTTCTATTCCTTGTTAGAAAAATGTCTACTGTTAGCAAATACAGTGTAATAGTAGTAGCAAATGTGAGTACTGACTCACCTGCATGAGGGATTTTGGATTTCTGTGTCCTCATTCCCTCTTTTGTACATGTCGAGGGATTTGGTAAATATTCAGCTGTAGTAATATGTTTTTAATTTAGACACGTGCACTCAGCCTTTAATCACTTGGTTAAAAGTGGTTTAAGTGTGTCTCTTCCCCCCTTCTAGGGAGATACAATATTTGTGAGGTTCCGCTGCTCTACCAAAAGCAAATGTTGTTATGATAAAATAGACTAAGGAGGAAACAACAGGGGGTTTTTTAAAGCAAATGAGCCTCGTGTGCTTATGCAGTTCTACTCCTCCCTTCCTTCCACAACTAAGGCAATCTTCAGTGGTTGCTTTAAAGCATGAGAAATTATATAGTAATATAGTGTGATTGTAGCAAGAGATACAGGCATAAAATGTGTGTTAGAATGGGCTCAGCAAACAAACAACAGACAAGAAACTTCCGTTGTTTCTTGTGTTTCTTATTGGTCTGTTTAATTAAAAAACAAGTGATAAAGATCTTGCTGAAGGATGAAAAAATGTTAGTTATTAGCAGACAAACCTGTCAATTGCCTTTCTGTTCCATGCTTGTACTCTTTTTAGTAAAACTGTTCTTTCTGTTGGGGGGAGGTTAATATTGAAAAACACTTTTGTGGTTTGGTTGCATTTTGGCAGGCAAGTGGAAAAAGTTCTGAAAGCATTGTCCAAACACTTCATGAGCTCTGGCAGCCTTGGGGCTGGGACCATTCTCTGGTGAGCCTGGGCAGTGCCCAGCACCCTTGGAGGGAAGCAGAACCTTTCCCTGAGCTCCATCCCAACCCCTGGCACAGCTCCAGCCCTTCCTGGGCTCCTGTCCCAGAGCAGAGCTCAGCCCCTGCCCCTCTGCCTCCCCTCGGGAGGAGCTGCAGCCCCCGAGGAGCCTCCCCTCAGCCTCCTGTGCTCCAGCTGAACGAGCCAAGTGCCCTCAGCTGCTCCTCAGAGCCTTCCCCAGCTCCTGTCCCTCCTTTGGACACTCTCCAACAGCTTTGGATCCTTCTGATCTTGTGGTACCCAAAGTGCCCCAGCACTGGAGGTGAGGCTGCCCCTGTGCAGAGCAGAGTGGGACAATCCCTCCCTGGGCCTGGTGCCCTCCAGGACATGGTGGCCCTTTGGGCTGCCAGGGCACACTGGTGACTCAGATCCCACTTGCCACCAACCAAGGACCCCCAGGTCCCTTTCCACATGGCTGGTCCACAGTCTCTTGTTCCCCAGTCTGTCCGTGCATCCAGGGCTGCCCTGGCAAAGGGGCAGGACCTGGCACTTGACATGTGCCAGCCTTTTCCTTTGTCAAGATCTCTCTGCAGCACATCTGCCTTCAAGGGAGTCAACAGCTCCTCCCAATTGCTTGTCATGACCACAGTTACTTAGTCTGCCTTCCAGTCCCACATCCAAGTCCTTCATGAGGAAGTTGTAGAGCACTGGTCCTGAAACAGAGGACACGACCTCTGTTTGCCATGTAGTGATGGTCAGAGCAAAAGGCCTTCAAATGCACCTGGAAAGACCTCTGAAAGGAGTTTGTGGTTCAGGGGAGCTGCTCACATGTCCAGGCTCTGGACACAGTCTTCACAGAGCATTTGTAGAGAAACTTCTCTCCTGCTGCCAAGGTTGTCAGCCACAGGATTGCAGTGGGTCATCAGGTGTGATCCTGTACATCCTGACCTGTTTGCTGGCTGCTTGCAAAGTGAAAATGGATTGGTTGTTTTGGTTGGCTTGTTTGGTTTTTGTTGATACTTGGGTTTTTTCACAGCTGGAACATTTAGGAGCAGCTGTGATCTGAGTGTATTAGCAGATAGTTCAGTTCACAGCTCTGTCTGGTTGGTACTGTCAGGTAGGAATAGGCAAACCCTTGTTGTGTGGCATGGATTAGGCACCCTTCAGATCCATATCTCTCCCTTCTTGAATACTAAGATTAAGAGAGGATATGACAATCATGAGATTATTTAATCAGAATTGTATCTTGGATAGAATTTCAGCCTTACACTTGTTTTGTTCATCATAAATCATTTTTCTCCTTTCTTACTCTATTGTTGACCAGTGTGTCAAGATCTTTTAGATCTTTCAAAGTCCTAAGATGATCCTTGCTTGTTTCAAGAGAAATCTCTTGTTTGTTTTTATGGTAAAATACTGCATTGAGTACTTTTTCAGTAGAGCTATTTAGAGGTTAAGTACAGAATCTTTTAAAGAAAATTGGAGGAAGGTTAATAACAGTGAATCCCAGTAGAGAATAGCAAGGAGAAGGTGTTCCAGAAGCAGCAACCCCAGATACCAGCGTACCTCAAAGCTCCAACTTACTGTTTCATGAGAAGATTTGGAAAATCACTATCTCTGTCCTACACATGGTTTAAGATTCTCTTCAGGTTGAGGAAGATAAGCCAACACAAAATTTTTTAGCTCTTCTGACGAGATTGTTCTAATGAAAATCCCCAAGAGAGTGTGTGCATGTTCTTTTTCTTCAGGGAGGTTATTCATGGCCATGAAGGTTTCCTAATGGACATCAGGTTTCACAGGTCTCTCCTAGGACTTGGCTGGAGTAATTTGATGTTCACCAGGTGCTACTGGAGAGCTTGCAGGTTTCTTTGGAGAGGACTGGAATGTTTTGTAAATTTATTGATGTTACATCTTGAATAATGCTCAAAGAGCAGTGAAGAAATGCCAGTGCTTTGTGTAATGAGCTGTGATAGACAGAAAGCAAATAACAGTAAAGTATCTCAACATTCTTAAACAAAGGTGCCCTGTGACAAGGATCTACATTCCACTGCACATTATTTCCTCAAATTCCCCTAAAACATTGCTGAGTTTTGTAGATTTATAAGTACATTTTATTTTCTGTCAGAGGGCTGCCTGTGCTGTTCAGCACTAGCAAACTTTTGGTTGCTTTATATTTCTTATGCAGGTTCTCAGGGTTTATGGGACTTCTGTGTAATTAAGGATAAAAAACTCTGAAAGAACTGGTAGACTGAAACCTGTCAGTTAAAATGGCTTTTGTAGGTTCTCACAGATTAAAAATTATGTTTTCTGCTGTGAGCTGCAGATTGAAATCAGTCAGAGTTCGCCGCTAACTAGTTTCTAGGTAAAAGTTGTTGATTACAGAACGAGAGAAACAGATTTTTTTTTTTCTTCTTTTTCTTTTCTTTTTTTTTTAAAGTACAGGAAGTTGCTGTGTGGGTGTCAGTGATTGGGTTATAAGTAAAATGCTCTAGTGCTTTGATCGTGGGACCTAGTGCTTCTGCCCCACCCTTACCACTTCCTTTCAGTGCAGCCCCATGCATTCCACATTGTGGTTATAGCAGTGCTGTTAACCAGTGAGATTAACCACTACTGACAAGCATCTGACACACTGCTCTCTATGCTCTGGACTCCTTGTCAGGCCCTCAAGATGTTGAAGGAAGCCACTCTATATCCAAGAGAGGATGAGCAACACTTGACCCCTCCTAGTGCAGCAGGTCGTGCCCTGCCTTGCTGATGTTGGCCATGAAGGATGTGAGGAGAAGACACAGGCCCTGCACCGTGTGGGGCTGTATCTGCCTTTTGTGCACCCTTTCAGACAGGAGAGCTCCTTCTCCATCAAGTTAGCACCACGACAGGAGTGTGTGACTTGGCTTCCAAGGGAACAAGGCACACCAAGTTGTAGGATACAATCATTTGCCAGTGATGCCTTTTGAGTTTTACCATTTAGTATTCCTGTAGGCCTCTGTGGGAGCACAGGATTTGCCACTGGCTATCCTGGAGGCTCAGAGACCTGGGCAGGGGTCTCAGAGACCCTGGAACACAGACCAAAACACCTGTGGTTTTGATTTTAGCCCGTGGGAACGATTGCCAACCTTAAAAGAAGAATTCCAAGTCACAGGAGTTTGAATAGAGCAGTAGTGAGTTTGTCACAGGGTGTAAAAGTAGTTTTTGAGTTTGGTACAGGGGGGTGAGAATTCTAAGATGGAGGAACCTCGTGGTTTTTAGGTTTCTTCCTTCTTCTTCTTCCATCTCCATCTTCTTGGTGACGGGGACATGAATGATTGGTTTAGGGTAAAATGTGTCTGTCTGATGTGGAGAATAGGTATTGGAAATAATTAGTAAATAATGTGTACGTAGCTTATAGTATAAAAGATAAACACCCCCTCTGAGGGTGGGAGAAGGCCTTCGACTGTCTTGCTGGAAGGAGCTCGGCAGGGCACAGAGAGAATGTTTTAGATAAGAGAAAATAAACAACCTTGAACACGAGACCTGAGGAGTTTCTGCTTCTTTCGCCCATCTCTCGCTGAGGTAAAAGACTGAACATTGTGGGAATTTCTGCAATAGAGCAGAGACAGAGACCATTTCCCACAGGCCTCCTTTGGGATGACAGAGGTAACTCACACCCCCAAGTGTCAGAGAGATGGTTTAGTGCCTTTAAGGCTGCTCTTGTGTTCAGTGACCCAAGCTCCACACCCACCACTCAGAATTCCTGCTAAAATGACAGAATATAGTTGGTGTCACCAGCTGGCATCCTCCAGACAAATGTTACTGGCCCTGCTCAACTAATGATGGTCCAGGTGCACATGGTTGCTGCAGAGGCTCAGAGACATTTTTTGCTGTCAGCATGTTCTTGGATGAATGGGATTCTGCCTTAATCCTGATTCCAGGAGTGATGGATGAAGTACCCAAATTCCAGAATGCACGGAGAGTTGTAGAACTGTCAATAGGTTCAAAATGGCTTCTCATGCAAAAGTTCAACGTTTTCTAAATTTTTATTGCTTGCTTGCTTATAGTGGTTTTCACCTTTTTAACCTTGAAAGTATAAAAGCCCTAAAAACACAGGAAGAAAATACACTTTTCAATTTCAGTATGCTGCTTTCTTGCAATGATTATTTAATAAACACACTTATTTTAACACCTTTTTTTTTTGCTTGTGTAAATGTTATAATTTATATTGTGTTACTGTATATTAGTGATTAATAGAGGTAGTGAATATTATATTAATAGTGAACTTCTTAAATGCTAATGCACTTTAAAAATGCAGTTTTTCTTTGGAGTGCCAATATGTAAATAGCAGAAAAATGCAATGTGACTTGGAATGTACAGAATCATAGAATCTCAGACTGATATGTTATGGAAGGGACATTAAAGATCATCCAGTTCTAACCCCCTTGCCTTGGGCAGGAACACCTTCCACTAGACCAGGTTGTTTCAAGCTCTGTCCAAACTGACCTTGAACAATTCTAGGGATGAGGAGGCCAAATTTTACTCTGAGTAGATTTAAAGGAATAATGTATTGAATTCATCCTGTATAAGAAATAAATTAGTGGAGTTACTTAGCTGCTGTTTGAAATACAGGTACTAAAATAAATTCCATTGTTAAATTATTATTCAAAACTACACAGGGGAGTTTGTAAAAAACCTTCAGCTTTGTTTTGTGATCCATTTATTTTTTTGTAGCTCAGGTCTGTGATGGCAACTGAATATTGGTATTTCAGAGGTTAGTGGTTAACACCTCTGTGTTAACCTTTTTGAGTTAAGGGCTTCAGTTTTGTTCTCACAATGTTTTTATTACTTGTTATAGTTTTGAAATGTTAAAGTACTGGAAAATATAGGGGACAGTAGCCTGCCTTGAGTTAGGAAGCATGACCCTGATCCCTCAGAGAGGCCTAATCCTGTGGAGCTCCAGACCTTTGTGCAAACACAAAGGTTTGCAGTGTTTGAGTGACTAGAAATTATTAGAAGATAATAGTAATGATGTTTATAGTGATAATAAATTGAATCAATCAAGGTGTTAGGTTTCAGTATTTCACCAAATCACCAACTACAAGACTGCTAGATGTATTTTGCTATCCTACCAGAAGACAGAAAAGGCTGATTCAGGCGAAATCTGACTGATCAACTCCTGATTTTTCATCTTGCTGGTTGGCCAGCAAATGATACCTGAACCTTCCATAGCTTAAAAAGTGAAAAGGGTCGAGGTCTAAAACAGGTCTTCAGGATCTTAATATTGTGTTTGTTGAACCAATCTGCAAACTTAGAGCTGTGCTGGATGTTATAATACATCACCTACAGGAGCACTAATTCCCTGATTTGGGGTGGCCAACCTTTGCCTGTCCTTAGAAGTATGGTTGCAGAAGGTTGTTGTCACCCCCAGAGAAGCCAGAGGTACAAGGAGAATTACCAGCAGAGCATCTTTTTGTTCTGTTCCTGTGGTGCAGGGAGCTTGCAAGGGAAATTGCAGATAGATTTGCACACTCAAGTGCTCGTGGCTCTGGAGGGCTCTTGAAAGAGCATCTCCTGATGGCACTTGGACCTCAAAGTTTTAGTGAGTAGATACCCAGATAATCACACACATGCAGGCATATTTCAGGTTTCCCTGGACCAGGATTGTCCAACTGAAAGTTTTAGATTCACTCCTTGGTGTTGTCTTTTGTACCCCAGGAGCATTTCAGAAGCCTCTTGCTCCTTCTGTGCAGAACCAGCTGCTGACCCAGATCAGGGCAGTGCAGGCAATGTTTGTGCAGCTTCTGCTGCTCTCTTCCTTTGTGTTTGATGCTTCCTCCTCCTTCGTGTCAATGATAAATATAGTTCTTTTTTGTATGTGTCACTTCTCTAAATTTAAGGCATTTTATGGTTTGACTGTTTTTGCAATTTTAGACTTATTTTTCATCTTTAAGGCAGCCCAAGAGCACTGGCATGCACATTGACCTTGTGTTGACACTTTCCAGTGAGGTGAAGAAAGCTTTGGTCTTAGCTACTTTTTGAGCTGGACATATAAATGAGTTTTAGTAGTTTGTTTGCCTAAGATGTGTCTTCAGTGTCTCAGCTAGATCAAAATTAAGACTTCACAATTTGTTCAGTATCTTCCTTATAAATAGAGGCCAAAATCTGAATTCTTTGTCTTGTGCATTTACTGAGTTCAGTTCTTGAAAGAAAATGATGTCTTGTGAATACTTAGTGCTTAAACACATCATGTTTTTGTGGAGATTTTTTTTTTTACTTGCACCATGTACAGTGTCCCCATGTAGAAATATGCTCTATGTATTTAGTCAGGTAAATTTTAAAAGAAAGAAGCCATGTTAGATGTAATGGATGTATTCAAGAATTAGGAACAAAAGAAAGGATTGTGTTACTAAGAAAAAAGAGGTAATGTAATTCCCTTAATTTAATTTAGATTTAACTCTAAATTGTGCAGATTTATTGAAGTTATCAGGATCAATATTTGGTCTAGAGCAGGGTATTTAGGGTTCTGTTCTTTACTCATTGTGAGATCACAGGAGTGTTGAGGTGTTTATTTCTGCGTGATACCTCACACCTGTTTCCTTAGAACTTTTTCAGCACCCAGAGTTATTCACAAGTACCATGGTGCCTGTTTACCTTTATTTGTTCCCCTCATCTGCAGCCAAGAATGAGAAAATCAGCCTCAAAGTTGTGACTGACAGGAAAAGTTGGGGTTTTTTTTTTTTTTTTCATGCCTTCTAGAAGACCTGACAGTTGCATTAGAGCACAGGCATCCCTTGTTGTGTAGGATAAATGACTCATGGGTGGAGACCCTGCCTGGCCACAAGCTAAAAATTCCATTCACGCTTTGATTCTCTTGTTTATGCTGGCCTCTCTGAGTAAAGATATTTCAGTTCTGATGGTTGAAAGAGGTTGTCCAGTGGCTGTTTCAGAGGCAGATTGTTGGGCTGAACGTGTAACGATTTCTCACCTTTCAAGAAGTTTGTAGGTTTTCAGAGTATTTCTCTTAAGCAAAAGTTTTCAGAGAGCTCAAGGTGCAAACTGTGCAAATATTAAGCAAAAACAGTTCTGAGGGGGTTTTGCATCGGAAAACTCCCTTCTGTTACAAAAACCACGTTGTGATTCTTTTGCAAACAACATTATCGTGAAATAGTTGAGTTTGAAATACAGCACAGAAATAGCCCCTGTTGAAGATAAAGACCTGCAGGTATTCTGTAGAAAATTTCGTTTAATGTAATTAACCTGCAGGCAAAGTTTGAAACTAGTAATTATTTTTCTGTGAGTTTGTGAAGGTCTTTCTGCATCACTGGAGGATCTGGATAATCTTAACAGATGGTGGNGCATCCCTTGTTGTGTAGGATAAATGACTCATGGGTGGAGCACCTGCCTGGCCACAAGCTAAAAATTCCATTCACGCTTTGATTCTCTTGTTTATGCTGGCCTCTCTGAGTAAAGATATTTCAGTTCTGATGGTTGAAAGAGGTTGTCCAGAGGCTGTTTCAGAGCAGATTGTTGGGCTGAACGTGTAACGATTTCTCGCCTTTCAAGAAGTTTGTAGGTTTTCAGAGTATTTCTCTTAAGCAAAAGTTTTCAGAGAACTCAAGGTGCAAACTGTGCAAATATTAAGCAAAAACAGTTCTGAGGGGGTTTTGCATCGGAAAACTCCCTTCTGTTACAAAAACCACGTTGTGATTCTTTTGCAAACAACATTATCGTGAAATAGTTGAGTTTGAAATACAGCACAGAAATAGCCCCTGTTGAAGATAAAGACCTGCAGGTATTCTGTAGAAAATTTCGTTTAATGTAATTAACCTGCAGGCAAAGTTTGAAACTAGTAATTATTTTTCTGTGAGTTTGTGAAGGTCTTTCTGCATCACTGGAGGATCTGGATAATCTTAACAGATGGTGGAAAACATGCCAAGTAAGTTGGGAATGAGATGTAAATTTGGTGAGCTGCCAAGAGAAAGATGTGCTGGGAGGCATTTGAGGCTTTTTCTGCCATGTGAAAAACAGGAGAGGTGTAAATCCTGGGATTATGTGCTCAGGTATAATCACAGGTATGGACTGAACTCACCCTATCATTCCTTAATCTCTGCAGCACACCTCTGACTTGTTAAAAGGATATTTTTCAGTTTAGAAAGTTTCCTGGAAAGGAACCCTTGCATTTGCCCATGAGCATGATCCATCCAGGCTTCAAAGGCAGGAAAAATGCTACTTCTCATCATTCAGCAAGATCCTCTTCTAAGCACAAAGTCAGACCCAGCATTGAAACAGAATATTGAGGCAGCTCTAAATATTTCACTTTGTTGTCAGTATCTTGTCATTCAGCAAGACAAATTTTTTGTTTGCATCCTACCAGTGAGATTATATTTGCTTTGAAATATAGATCTCAGCCCTCCAAACTCAAGTTTGCTGTGGGGTATGAAATTAGATAAACCCTTTGTATGGGTGGAGTTCACTCCAAGTAACAGCACTTGCTGTGGTAAACCATTTTGTTCATCATCTCTTTTTGCTGAAGTGAGTCCTCGGTGTGGTTTGGGTGCACCACTTGGGTAACTGCTGAAACTGCTGTGGTTTCAGAATAGGACCTGTTTTGCTTTTTTCTGAACTTTTTTCCCCTTAAGCTATTAGCAGAAAAATCAAATACAGGTTACAACTGTTTGCCAGGCATGCCTAGAATGATGAGCAGAGTCATGTAAAAATGCAGCATTTTCCAGCAAATGGAAGATTAATGCAATCTCAGTTATGACTATAGTTTGCACTATTGCAATTTTACCAATGTCTGTCAGTACAGTGGGAACCTTTTACTGGGGTTTGGGTACTGTTGCTTGACATTGTAGAAATACCATACCCACATTCTTGACACACTAAACGTGGAGCTGCAGAAATCTTTGTGTAGTGAAGGGTACACCCATTACAATGGGAGACTTAACACTTGCTGTAAGTCAGCAGACATCAGACAGATATTTCTGGTGGTGTTATTACTAATTTGTGGCTAATAAATGAGTAATTTGAACATCTAACTGAACCAAACAAATTTCTGCCAGGCCTCAAAACCCTGCTTGCAGAGTGTGGCAGGATAAAGCAAACTGTAAGCAACGTACAGAGGATACTAAAAAAGAGATTTGGACTTGGAGTTGGACTTGATGGTCCTCGTGGATCTCTTCCAGCTTGGGAGATTCTGTGATTGTAGGGCTCATTGAAGATTTTTGTGCATGCCAGGGTCGAGATATTCAGAGTGGGTGTCGCTGTTAAAATTGCTCTGCACAAAATAAACCTGATTGCATAAGGGTTTCCCTCTCCCTTTTTTTTTTTTTTCAAAATAGAAAAATAATCACTCTGTTCTTTAATAGTCTGAAGAAAATGGCACTCAGTGTGTAAAAGGAAAGCTTTCAATATCATTAGCTCTCATTACGTGGTGGCATTTCCTCCACAGCAAAGTGATTCTTTGTGATCTTTTGTGAAGATGAAGCAGGAGAAACGCTGATGCTCTGTGCAGGTTCAAAACCACCTGGGGCTTTGTGCAAATACCTTAAACAGGCCACCCAGAAAAACCAGGCTTGCTCAACAAATACGTTGCAAACCTGGCATTTGTGTTAACCATCACCAATTCCACAAAGTGGTTTTGCTAGCAGAAGATTTAACCTTGAGCAAATACCCCAGCGAGAGGGGATTTCTTAATCAGCCTCCTTTTCTTTGTGTATGTGGTGGTGGAAGGATAAACAGGAAAAAAGCAGAATGCAGACATTCTGTAAAGTGGCAGCTGAGTTACTCTTTAATCCTATTAATGTGACTTGTCTTTAGTGATACATGTTTTTTTATTTTGTCTTCTGTATAATACCAGACTTAGACTTGAAATATCTCTAATCCTGGAAAATCAAAGTCATACTTGTCAATTTTTTCTGACCAAATGTCTTTATGATGGGCTTCATCATTTAAAATCTTGATGGTATTAATATTTTAGTATGTATGAGATAATAAATCCATTAAAATAAAACAACTGTTGTAGAGGATTTGCACTGAGAAATGAATACCATTATATTTGGTCAAATTTTCCCCTACCCTGGGAAGGATGGATGATGCTAAAGTGTATGAGCAGTTTCCTATTTCAGAGCTTTGCATTGTCCGTGGTAAGTAACTTCTCTTTTTCTCCTTTTGTTTTTTTCCTAAACTTTCCAGGTAAAAGTACTCCTGTAAGCCACCTTGGGTCTGCAGATTTTCCCAAGCCCCATGATCCATTCCAGCCATTTGGGGCTGACAGCAGTGACCTGTTTCAAAGTAAAAAGGGGTTTGGGGACCCATTTAGTGGAAAAGATCCATTTGCTCCCTCCTCTTCAAGTAAAACTTCTAAAGACTCTTCCTTGGGGTTTGCAGACTTCAGCTCTGTAAGTTAAGTTCCTTGTCTCTGAGCAAACCACTTTCTGCTCTGCTTACAGCAATCTCTGTTGGGTTTTTGTCTTACCTGCAAACCTGCTGTTCCCTGGCTTCTGTCTTCTCAGTACCTTCATGCTGTCTTCATTGTTTTTGTATTAATATTTCTGTAATAAAAAGGTGTTATTTCAATAAAAGACAAGTTTCATGCTAAATTTTCAAGGGTTTACGTGCATTTAAATTATTTTAGTACAGTGTGCCTTTACTCTCAAATTCTTCGTAGCAGAATCTGTGTATTGTTTTTGTTGCATGGAGGCTATTTTGTAAACAGATTTTTGGGAGCCAATGATGTAAAGACTCAAAAAAAAAAATTGATGAAAACATTTCTGTAGCAATTTCACCATGTCCTGAGAAGCAAATCCTTAAAGGAAAAGTTTCTAATAAGTTTTTGTAACTGTGGAGAAAGTTCTGACAGTCCTGTTGCAACATTTGCTGTATATGATGGAATGTGGTCATAGAGAGAAACTGGTGAGACAGAGATTGAAAATTTAGCCGTTGAATTTTGTTCCTGTTCCTGATGTTGTAGTAAAGACAGAGAAAACAAAATGGTTGTGTAGAAACAAGATCTAAAGGTCCATGCTGCACCTCAAAAGACAGTCCCAGAGGTTTGAAAACAAAGCCAGGTCCCCATTTAATTAAAAATATGGAGGTTTCCAAAGCCTAGCCTTGGTTTTAGTGCTGGAATTGGGAACCCTTGTAGCTGCAGTGGTGGTACAGTTCTCATTGCTTCCATAAGTGGATAGAATCTGTTCCATCCACAGCCTCAGGCTGCTTCTTTCTTTCACATTTTTGTTGTCTCATGTTGCCACACAGTAAAATTGCAAACTTACTCTGTTCCTTGACTCTGCTGGACACAGATCAGTGCTCGACAAGGGGAGACATTTAAGCTGAATCTTTCAGGTTGTTTCTTCTTAATGCTTTGGTTTCTTTCTTCCTAGTTATTATTTAATATTAAATGTGTATCGCTTTCCTATTTGATATTGTTAGCTGAGGTCATCTGTGCAGACATTAGTTGGCCTCAGGGCTTCAATTTACCACTTTTGAAACATCCAAGTTCAAGATTTGTTGTATGCTTGACCACACCTAGTTGGATTTGCACAGTTAAATTCTGATTGTATACAAACTGGTGACATTCTTAATAAAAATAAGACACAAAACCTGCTTTATCTGAAGTTTCTTCCACAACATCTAATTTCTTCCTGCGATGAAAGACAAATGATGGAATGGAATGACTGTTACCCAGTTACTGTCATCTTACTTTCCAGACCGTATTTCTTAAATTAAAATGTCCTTTACTCTGAGTGATTGTATCAAATGATTAACCAAAAACTCTGATCCCAATCCTAGTGGGTGCTCCAGGGTCAAATTTGCTGTGCCATCAGGTTCTCAGTTCAGGTTAACTGTAGAAGATGAGGAACAAGTAGGAAAAATGAGATAATGAGCAGTAGCCACTTAATAATTCCTGTTAAATGGTGTTTCATCAAATGAAATAAATTTTTAAATTAGTTTTCTGAATTAATTTCTCCTTCTGTAGGAGAAGAAAGAAGTGTTGACTGAATTTGGCTGGAAAGACAGATTTGATCCCTTTTCTCCTCAGTTCATGGATTTTTTTTTTCCTTTTCTATAACACAGTTACGCTGCTACGCTTGACAATTCCTAATCCTTCTGTATGATGTTTTAAATGTACCTTGAAATCATTGAGAATATTTTCCTCATGGTTGGAAAACTGTTCCTAATGGAATTGAAAATCAGTTTTTGTTTGCAGAAGGTTTTTGACATCTGCTTTGAATCCATGGAATCTGAGAACAGAATCATGTAGAACTGAATAATCAAACAACCTGATTTTTCATTGAAATCCTTGACTGTTGCATGAAAGAACATGAGAACCTTCTTTTTTATTTTAGTAGGAAAATCTAGTGCTTTTTTAACACGCCGGTGAATCCATGCACCCAGAGTTTATGTATATTTTCATTGCATTCTTAACTTTGCTGCTGTCATTAAATATGATTCATTGGAACAAAACAGTCTCTTGGTAACTCAGATTTCAGGTATTTCTGGGTTCCAGCTGCAGTTTACAGAACAATAAGAAAAGCCACTTTTTTTTGCCAACAGAAAGTGTTTAAATTTCCAAGAAACAGAACACTTAGGACTAAGCTTTTTTTCTCAGTACAAGCTGGTAATTCAGTTACACACACACTTTAGTGGAGCTTTTTGTGATTTGATTTGTCTTGCTCCAGTCTGTTGGTTTCCTCATCTCTGCCTTGGGTCTGACTGCACTGCTGAAAAAGAAAAGGAAGGGTTTAATGCAATTACATGTATGACACATTTATAAACTTGTTGAAACTTGGGCATATGCAAAAAATTGCTGCATTAAACTACCTGTAAATTAACTTTTTATAGACAATCTGTGCAAGAATTTGTGGCATTAGTGAATGTATCCTGTATTTATTTCACTCCTTAATGGTGAGAGTTATCTCCTGAAAATTGTGCTTTGTGCCAACTGCTTGTAATAAGGCACATCCAGATTTGTTTCCAATGAATCACTCGCCTATTTTTCCTTTTTTTTTTTCTACTCAGCATTTTTAACCACAAAAATATAACTTGTGTCTCATAAACAAGTTATAATTGGGGCTCTTATAAGCTTTGGAAGGCTTATCCTAGAATGGAAGCTATAGTAGAACTGGTTTCTCAACATTAAAAAAAATCCCAGAGTTTGACCAAAGCATCTTGTATTTCTGAAAATAGTTCTCCATCCCAGCTGTTGGATCTACCTAAATTCCTGGACTAAGCAGAAAATTCCTGCTTCCATTTATATATCTCTCTTTACCTTGAAAAAAATAATCTGTTTAAAATCTTAGTGAGCTTTTCAATCTTACTGATCAGCTGACATTATTTAAATGAGGAATTGTAGTAGAGTCTCTCAATTTTAAAAGTAAAATATCAAAAGGTGTGACACTTCTATTGCACTTCAGTAACATCAAATGCAAAGATTCTCATCTAAATTTTTATAGCAATGAGAGCAGAGGTATTGCAAGAAAAGTTGGGTTTTTTTCATAAAATCATTTCAAAAGTCACACTGTGATAAATCAAACGAGGAATGATTGGCATCCAGAGGCATGAATAAATTATGAGTAAATGAGAATTGGGCTTGGGTTGAAAGAAATTCAAATTGGCGGATTTATTTCACGATACGTAAAAAATAAAAATTAGAGATACAGTGCAGAGTGGAGGAGGAGGCTGGAGTGGGGCTGTCACTGTTTATGCAGCTAGGCAGGGTTTAGCATTGAAACTTGCATTTTAACACTCAGTTCCATATTTTGGGTCAGGTGTAGCTGTGTCACTTTGTGCCATGGCTGTGCTCAGAGTCACTGTGTCCTGGGCCACAAGGAATTTTTGCAGTATCCATCCAGCTGAAATTTTTCTCCTCAAAAAAGCCCTCAAATGATAAATTTTCCTGTGCACACACAAACACAAAAAATCCCCCCCAAAAAACAAAACAAAACCAAAATAACAAAACAGCACAAAGCAGATTATAGAAGTGGGCTTTAATGCAAACATTTGCATGCAGCTGTTCCCATCCTCCTCCCTCAGCAAATACTAAAATTAACTGGGAACAGTTTATATTTGAGTTTAAAATTGCTATGATTTCAATAAAAGTTTCAGATTTTGTTCAAGAAGTTCAGGCAAGCAAACTTTTGCATCCTTCAATGGTAAATACTAGAATATAATTTTGGACAAGTTTTGCTGCACTGTGCTTGTGTTTTGGGAAGCCCAAACAATTTGGGAGTTTGATGTTATAAAGTGTGGTATTTTTTTAGTGTTCTCTGCTAAAGTAAATTGGATTCTCTCACATTATTTCTTACTGGTGAAACTCTTATGTTGTATTTTTTGAACAGCAACAGAAGCACTTTTGGTAACTTTTGATTTGGTGATGAAACTTCCCACATGTCAGTAGTGTTCAAAATCATTTATCAAGCACCTCACCCTTAGTGGGAAATACAGCAATAAAATTCTCTGTTGTGCAGTTGCACAAGAGTAAATAACTGTTAGCTTTACCAGCTATTCACCAGATTTTAGCAGCTATTTATTCTTAAAAATGGTTGAGATTGCTGTGCTTCCAAACTATTAACTTCTTTTTTTTTGTGCTTCTGGAGGTTTTTTTGGCCACTTTCACACCCAACTGAGTCACAGATGCAGGGACTTGGATCCCTTGTGGGTTAATTTCCAGGTGGGAGGAGGAAGAAGCTAAGGAAGTTATGTAGGGAAGTAAAGAAAGGAGAAATTTAGGAAATAAATCAAGGGAGGAAGTGAAGGAGAGAGAAATTAAAGAAATAAAGGATGAAGTGAGGAAACCAATGAGTGTATTTCTATGTCAATCTAGAAGTGCCCTAAGACAGCCTGACGTACTTGAGCTGTATATTTAACAAGTGTAATTCTTTGTATTTTTTTTGCATAATTTCTTCGAGGTGGTTGGTAACTTTATTAACTCCTTTTCCATTTTCACTTTTTTAGTTTGGAAATGAAGAGCAGCAGCTGGCCTGGGCAAAAAGAGAGAGTGAAAAAGCAGAGCAGGAAAGATTGGCTCGCTTGCGGAGACAAGAGCAAGAAGACCTGGAGCTGGCCATTGCACTCAGTAAGGCTGACATGCCAAACTCCTAAAGAGGGTCTTGGGCTCCACCCTGATTGAGAGGAACCTTGGGAGAAGGCTTTTATAAAAATACTAAATCCTTGGTTTATATTGTGAAAATGATTTCAGTCACCTTCAGATCTAAGCGGGACTGGCTGTGGCTGTGTGCGACCAGGCTCTGTGTGAATTCTCAAGTGCATAATCTGCAGGAAACACTTTATGTATAAGATGTATTATATGTTCTAGATAAAATTTATTGCTCGTAAGGAAATTTAACGTGTAATCCTAAGGTACTGAAAGTTTCTTCATCTGAAACACAAGTGTTGCATAGGGTAAACTGCAGCTTGTGAATCTGGTTTTTTATAACCTGAATTGAATTCCACTGTGTCTTTGAGGCTGCAGTATGGATTTCAAAGAAAACGTTATAAAAAGAGAATATTTATAGAATTAGCTTTCACTTGTTACATTATTTAATAATTCATGGTAGGCTAATCAGTACTTCTTCTGCATCATCTGTATCAAAGCCTAAATTTATTGTTAGATGGTCCCTTTTTATCCAGAAGTTGTGGCTTTTACAAAAGAATCTGACAATTTATATATGATGGATACAAACAGTGAACTCTATAAAACAGTACAAATGTGGAGACTCTAGAAATTAGTAGTTCTTCTAATTTAAACATTGTTTGCAGTAAGTTTTAATAATTGTTTGACTAAAAGAGGGAGTTAATTCAGTTGTAGCAAATGGGATAAATAATGTAGCAGTTAAATTATGATGTAAAACTTTGCTTTATTGCAAACAAACAGGATTGCATGATGGTGATGCACATTTGGGTGCTGCTTTAATGTGACATCAAGAAATCAAGTGGTGGAAAAGTTGCCACGTTTGAGGAGTGCTCACCCATACAACTCACTGCACCCTCATTTTCTCCAGCTGCCAGCATCCAGACCAGGTTGTGTTACCCAAGTCTCTACCTCTGCTTCTTCCACCTCTTTGGGGTTACAGATCAAGCAGATTTAGCTAAAATGAAGCCAAGTTGAATCAGATTTTACTTGCCAAATACACACTTGCACATCAGTTCTGGCAGCACCGTCTGGGCTGGCTCTGAAATGCAGTTTGCAGTACTCAGACCAGGTAGGAGCAGGTTTTATGTGCACTGAATGCTTCCACCTGGAAAAAAACAACACAGAATATGTTTGACATGTCATAGAAAAAAAATAAGTCTGTGAGTTTTGTTTGCTTACTAGAAATGCCTTTTCTGATTACAGGAATTCTAAAGCTTCAGTTGTGTTTGCCTTGGAATTTTCTGTCTCATAGGGTAGGGATCTAGCACAGTATTTTTAAATGTCCTCAGTCTTCTTTCCTGCCCCTTGTTCTCTGGGAATACAAAAGATTTACATTCTGTGTTTTTAGTGATGTTCCCCTTATCTTACAACATTTTCACTCTTTTTTTTTTATGTGATATTCCTTCATCATCTTTAATGCATTTCTATTTTTTATGTCCTTGCTTCCCTACTTTTATTTTCATACTACAATGATAGTGCCTGCTCAGTGAGTGAAAAAATCTTACCCTGTTCCTTTGGGATTGCCTTATCCTGGACACTTTCCTTCCACAGAAGAGCCAAATGGGATCATTTTAAGCATCTTGGTAGTTTTCAGCTCTGAAATGCAGCCAGGACGTGGCATTTGTAGTCTCAGGCTTTTGTGGGGAGGCAGGAGGGTTGGTGGATGTGCAGACACACACATTTACTCATGTTTGGGATGTTCCTTTTAGGAGTCACAACTCCCCTTTTGCTGTGTGTCTCCTCTGCTAATGGTACTACAAATAATGTGAACCTTTTACTCTCCTCAGGAGAGAAGATTTATTTCTAATACCAAAGCCAACCATATAATGATCTTTAATACTGTCCTTTAATGAGCCCTTTGGGATGCAATAGAAGCTATTTCTAATTTTTGCAGACCCTGATTTGAAATCCCTTCCCATTGTGGTAATTTTTCTCTAATATATGTTTGATGACATGACCAAACATACCAAAATGCAAAAAAATTCTCTCTTCTGTTGGAATGTAGAACTTGAGGTCTCTGAGAGCTAACTTGTGTCTGTCTCTAGGTAACATGATAAAACTTTTGCTGTGAAAGAGCAATTTCCAAAAGCGAATGGCTGCAGGATTCTCAGTGAAGTTAAACAAACTGTATCCATGTGTAAGAACCTCCTGTTCACTTGCACCTGCGTCCTTGTGGTGTCTCTCCTGCTACAATAAAATTTAGAAAGTAATACCAGTTCTGGACTGGATGATGTCACTCCAGTGGGACAGATGGATGACTAAATAGCTTGATGCATTTTTGAAGTTCTGTACCATAACAAGACTTTTTGGTGCTTTGTCAGGGCCCTAAAATACAGAATTTATAATGCTTCTAGGCCAATGAGATGATGTTTTCAAGATGTCCATCAGGGAGGCAGAAATATGAATTAATCCAGCATTCTGTATCGTGTTAGGGCTCGTTTTTGATTTCCTTATTGATTCTTTCTCTCATATTTGCTTGGATGGTAACTGCAGATCAAGAAATGAACAAGGACAGAACACAATATATTGTCTGTGCACAGGATTAGATCTGGGAACCTTAAATTTACTGAAACACTTGATTCAAAACATTGTCACAGCAGTAGAAGAAAACCTATCTGTGATTTCTTGCTTTATTTAGTATTTAGTATTTAGTATTTAGTATTTAGTATTTAGTATAGTTTTCCATATAAAAAGAAAGACTCCCCACATTCCTTCCCTATGCTGTAACTCTGTGTTCATACAATACCTGCACTTGCTCTTTGAGGCAAAACTTTCTTGCAAGACATTGATCTTCTTCCTCCAGGCTAGTGAAATTTAAAGCACAACCAGACCTGTTGCTATTTGGGCAGAGAAAGTACATACAGTGTAAGATATGGAAAATGTGAATACCCCCAGTGCATATACAGTGTACAGTGAGATCCATATTATTTGTGTCTATGTGTATATATATATATAGATAGATAGATATTGTATAATGTAATCATAGTGTGTGTATATACTCCACATGTCCACATGCTATGTCCAGAATATAGTTCCTTGTGCTGTACATAAAATGTGTATATACAGTGAATATGTAGAATATGCATATATATTCTATATATTAAAGCTTGTATTTATGAATTTTGTAACCAGAGATGGATACAGAATTTGAATCTTTACAGAAATTCAGATTAGCTCATAGCTCTGTGAATTTCAAAGTCCTGGTTAAAAAGAAAAAGAAGAGAAATTATTTCTAATCAGTTTGTAACAAGATTTCTTTCATTGACATGAAAAACTGTGTTCATTAGCTGGGCCAGGTGTAAGAGAAACCCTGGCAGAAAGTAGTAATCATCTGCACTGGATATAATTTCACATTCTTTGTAGTTTTTAAAGTATCTGTTTGGAATGTAGGCTCAGCTGCTGATCTTGCATGTCATCTTTCTTCTCTGGGCTGAGGCAATGAGTTTTCTCCTACGTTTGCTCATTGTTTCACTTCCTTCTTCCCTTTTTTTTCCTTTTTAAAAAATTATTTATGAGGAGCTGTTCCCATACACACACCCCAAACAGTCAGAGCCAAAGGTGAAAAACATGTTTTTCTTGCTTCATTCCAGTTAGATTGGTTGCACATAATTGTCATCTGGATTCCAGTTCTGTTTTTCCTCCATTTCCACCTCAGCTTTTACTTCAGGAGGAACAAATATCCACTTGGCTTAGAGGAAAGAGTAGGGGTGATTCTTCTTTCTACTTAGATAAATTATTAGACTCTGTGGTACCTTGAGCAGTCACTAAGAGTTTAGCAGGGTTTTATGGTGGCACATGTTTTATATGGAATAAATACTCCTGGAATGGCTCGTGGAAAGCCCTGGGTTACACAGAGCACTGAGGCACAACAGTCAAACTGGACAGACTGACAATTATTCACATTGAACTTGCACGTTGGACACAGATATTGAATTACCACATTACTCTTTGCAGAATTGTGTGTTCACATTTGCCTTGAGTGGTTTCTCTCAGTTACCTTCAAATTGTCTCGCTGTAAAACCTCCCAGTCACCCTGCAATAAAAAGAGATGCTCATAAAAGTCATACTTCCACAATAATGCTGTGTGAAATATTTTTATATAGGCAAATTTTACTTCATGGAACTTCTTCCCTGTGAGGGTCATCAGTCCTTGCTGTATTTTTTTCCATGTACTGCGCCCTCAAAGTGTAGGAAATTCCAAGCTGTGTCTATGTAAGCCTTTTTTATTTTTTTTATTTTTTTTTTTTAATTCCCATCTGTGAAATCTGTTGGCACTATTGTAAAAATTTTGTCATCTTATACTCAAAGATAACGCACTTTTCTTGAATTCCTCTTATAATCCTTTTGGGGTTACTATTTCTTCTTTAGTGTTTCTCCATTGAGAAGAATATTTGTTCTGTAGAACCGTGGCCCGAGGAGTTTTGGTCCAAGTAGAATTGTTGCTTTCCCTTGTGTAAGAGTTTGATTTCTCCTTTCTTCTGCGTTTTATTCCTCCCCCTCAGGAATTTAATTTCTGCTTAATCCTCATGTAGAGCTGGAACTCTGTTGAAGTGAATTGATCTCTGCTGTAATGATCTAATTCAGTCATGTTGCTAGTGGAACAGCCAAGTTTTTGGTTATATGTGGTTATATATTGCATTTATCTTCACAACATCCATCTTTTCTTGGAAAGGAATTTTGCTTGGAGTATGATGGAATCATAGAAGATTTATTTTTAGAGTAAATATGTTAACTACAGTTCATTGACACACCTGTTTGATCAGTTGATATACTGGTCTTTTTACTTGAAAGTTTTATAAATAAAGGCTAATTTGTTATAAAATGGAATTTCCATTTTTCCAGCTTCTGCCTCTATCTTTAAGTTTCAAAGGAAAACTCCTAGTGACTGTGGTTCCTTCTGCAGAGTGCTCTTCTGGTGTCCCTTTTAATCTATCATTCTTCAGTCTGACCTGAAAAAGGTGGAAACACAAAGCGTTGACTTAAATCTGACTAATATCTCCAAATATGTACATTATTGTGGTTATATTTATCTTTCAAATGTTATAACAGATTGTAAGGTATTTTAATTTTAACCCAGCTCACGTGTTTATTGTTTAATATAAGAGAAATGTTATTGTTTAATATAATAAATGAAAGTTACTTTTTGGAGCTCGGAGATTTCAGCACTCTTTCTTTAATTTTTTTTTGTCCACAATTTCGCAAGTTTTTCTGTTAAATTTGTGAATCTTGCTTTGAACAGCAACTCTAATATCTGCACTTAAATCTCCTTCCTGCTGGCTGGTGACCTCTGCACTGTTTTCCCTCCTGTCCTTCCCTTTCTTCCTTGTTCCAGGCTGATTTGGGCTGAGCAGGCCAGTCCCAAATCCAGTGCCACACCCTTTCTAAACGATTTGTGTGCAGCAGTGCTGGATGTCCTGGCAATTTACACTGGGAGTGGTTGGGGAGATCACTGGAGACAACCTTTGGCTGGCTGGAAAAACACACCTCACTGATGGGCTGTTCCATTTTCCTCACTTTGACTCATTCTTCTCCCAGCTGTTCCCTGGCTGCTCCTGCCCACCTGGCCAAAGTGAGCAGCAGCTGGCCAAGGCAGGTTTCTCTCCAGTATTTTAGTACATTGACATTTTGGAGGATTTGACTGCAGTGTGTTGCAGATAGGCACAACTCCCTGCCCAATTCTTCTCATCTCTTATAAAAAACCATGGCCCAGCAGCTCCAGGTGTTGTTCAGGATTCTGGGGTCTGACATACACAGCATTCTCATCCCTGTGCTTTCCCAAATGCTTTCCTAATCCACATTGTCTGGGCTTAATCTGAAAAGACCCCCCTGTACCCAGCATGGCCTAAGAGCCCCTTCACTGGGAAGGGAAGAAAAGCATCACCATTCTATTCAGGATGTGGAAATTTGACTCTAAAGGCTGTCCAAGGTCTGAGCCCAACTGTTAATCTCCCTACACAACTGTAGCATTTATTGACTGAACCTAAACATGTCCCAAGCCCAGCACTCATTTTGGAATTCTGAGCTCCTGGAGGCGTTGGTGCCACCCCTGTGCTGGAAGTGCCACCAGGTTTATCTCTGGAATTGCTGAATCTCCCATCTGCTGTGTCTATCAGTGTAGTCACTCCGAGTACCTTTTCCCTCCTGTCTGGTTGGCTTTTTTTTTTTTTAATGTAATTACCACAATTAAAACTTTTTATTGGTGCTGATGCAGCATCTCTTAAAATTGCTGCAGTCTTCCTAATTGATGAAATCTCACAGGACTCTGCCAGCAGGAACATACCATATTTCTGCTGTTTAACTTCCCATAAAGGTCCTTGATTGCAGTTTTCAGAGTGAAGAAGCCCTGTGCTCTCTGCCTATCCCTTGCATTCACAGAAAGGACATCCAGGAATTCTATATCCCTTATTTTGCAATATAATATAAAATCATTAAGATAAGAAAACCCACTTATGCTATCACTGCAGACATACTGTAAAAAAGTGGGTTTTGGGATCTGAGGATATTTTTGTGTGTGATTTTTTTTGTGTTTTCACCTCAGGCTCAGTAGCTATTCACCTGATGTATTTAATGTCACAGGATATCATCTCCAAAATTATATTCCAGATGTGTCTTGGTGACGTGATGAGTCAGTACTCTGAGCTGTAAGAAGTACAAGAAACCAAAGTAAAAGTGATTTGAAGCAATACTCAGCTATAAACCTGTACCAGTAAGTTCACCTGCAGTTTCTGTGTTGTTGAATTTATGCTCAGGACAACAGGCAGAAAACTTCTGATTTTTACAAAGGACTTACAATGGGACCAGGTAAATAAGCAGGTAACTAATGCTAGCAGCAGTTACAGAGTAAATGAAAACTTGGTTGCTTCTGCTCTCCTTGTGCTTAGAAAGGAGGTTTTGGTACAGTTAACCCCTTCTTCATTCTATAAAGCAGTCCTCATGGTTCCTCTTTACTGTCTGCACTAAATATTAGAAGATCAAATAACTGTGGCTGAAAAATCAGACCTCAAAGGAGTAAATCAAATATATTTTATACCTAGCAGGTTTAGGATAAATCCGTGCATCCTTTGCCCCTGCCAGAGCCTGGGCCATGGCAGAGGAGCTGCTGCAGTGCCAGAGTTCAAAGCTCTGCTTCACTCACAACACACAGGACATGTCTTGGGCTGGCAGGACCTGGGACAGGCCTGGCTGAGAGCAGCTGCTGCGAGGACACCCAGAAATTTTAAGGTTTGTAGATGCCACCAAGTAGGTTTTGGATGCTAGCAATGGGGATGGCTTTCTCCCTGTTAAATTACATGGGGTTTGGGTTGAATTTTTTGCTAGTTACCATAGCAATGGCTACATGACTTTGTTGTAGTTGTTTTATCTAAATATAGCAAAAGAAATTGCTAGAGCTTGGGGTTCTGGCTTCAAAAATTCAATTTCAGCAAAGCCTAACAGCTACTCTGTGTTAGAGGTGCACAAAATAGCTACAGAAACCACAGAGCTTCTACCGCAGAAAACCACAGAACCACACAATCCTGTAATTTGAAGAGTGGACAAACTTATTTTGGCATTCTTATGGATGGAAGACCAAAGTTTAGACCCAGTCAATGTTTTGAGGCAGTTTGTAAATGGTTGTGAGTAACCAAGGACTCACACAGGTTGAAATGCCTCATCCTGCACGAGGTGAGCCGTGTCCAGCACTAAAGCTTCAGCTCTCCCAGATGTGATTAGCTACAGAACTGAATCTAAAATAAACTTCCAGAAAATCCAGAGGGTTTCTAGTCCAGCCTTCCACTTTAGGGTCGAATAAAAGAGATTTGAAAGTGCCCTGCCTGCTGGCTTGCTGGGTGCTGCCTGTGTGCAGGGTGATGGTTGTGCACAGAGTGCTGGGGGGAGCCAAGGGCTCTGTGTCACCTTTGAGAGCCAAAAGGTGACTGAGCCAAAAGGCCCTGCAGCAGCTGGACCCAGTCCCTCTGGGCTGTTTCAGAATGACAGTGTCTTCTGACAGTGAGGTCCCATCTCAGAGGAGTTTAACTGGCTCTTCTCAAGTCAGCGGGTGAGGGAAAACCATTTTCAGCAGAGTGAAACACAATACTCTAAAACGCCACATGGAATGATCTGACTTTGAAGTGGAGACTGCTCTGGATGGTACCTGAGTTTGGCAATATTTCCTAGAGTTTTCACTAGGATCATTGTGCAGGATTTGCTTCTTTCTGCACTTAACCTGCTCTAACATATCTCACAATCTCTCTTACAACAATAGGAAGCCCATGGCTGTGGTATCTTTTATTAATATGTGTGAAAATTTTGTTTTCAATGGACTCTATGTTTCCTCCCATCAGGTTTGACTATAACTTCTGTGGTTTTTTCCTTTCACTGGTATGGCAAAATCAAATCCAGGATAGCTTGAGGTTGTGGTTGCTGGATGCTCCCTGGGAGGCAGATGGTTAATTGGAACAAAATTACTTAAGGGATGACCTGATAATCATTTATTAGAAGATGTGGAACATGAGTGGTTTCCTGCTGAGTAGGGGAGGCTCAGTATATTACTGGAATTACAGCAACGTATCTTTGGATGTACTAATTTAAAACAATTAAAGAAAGAAAAAAAAAGAGTTGACAATTACTCATAATGGAATGTGAGAAGAATGAGATCAGCATCTCTTTTTTTTTCTGCTACAAGATGATCTTAAAATTCAAGAATGTGCAGTTTCCTGTAAAGACCACACAGCAATTATCACAGATGCCCTCCCTTAAACAATGACAAGAAAGTTTCTTGTGAACTTTTATTAGTGCTTTGTTCCCCCCATCCCTTTCCACTTTGAGAGGACTGACTTTATATATTTTTATATGAGGTCTTTTATATTTATGTATGAGGAATCCTCTGCTCTATTTTCAATTGAATCACAAATCTAAAATCTCAGGGAGCATCACCTGCTCCTGTTTCCATGTCTCCACTGCTCATCAGGCTCTGAGCAGTTTGGCAGCACACTCTCAGGATATCAACTCTCTTATCTGAAGGCTTTTTAGTGAGCAGGAGCAGAGGCAGCAGAGATGATAACCCTCACAGCCAGACTCTTCCTGGAGCAAAGGCAGATTTGGATGCTTCCATGCTGAGGCACTGGAGGAGGAGGAGGAGAAGCACCCAATGTGGTGGGTGCTGCAGAGCAGCCACGTGAGGGTTTTTTTAGGGTTGGTGACTGTGGTGACATTTATTTCTGCACAAAGGCACTGAGCAGCTCGTAACGCCTTCGTGCCATTCACTGGCTGGAGCTGACTTGGAGTCACAGAATCAGAGAATGGTTTGGGGTGGAAGGGAGCTCAAAGTCCATCCTGTTTCACTCCCAGCTTCCACTGGATCAGGTCGCTCCAAGCCCCGTCCAAGCTGGCCTTGAACATTTCCAGGGATGAAGCAGTCTCAGCTTCTCTGGGAATTCTATTCCAGTCCCTCACCGCCCTCACAGGGAAGAATTTCTTCCCAATTTCTTCCCAATGTCCTGTCTAACCCTGCCCTCTGGCAGAGTGAAGACATTCCCTCTTGTCCTGTTCCTCCATCCCTTGTCCCAAAAACTGGGAATGCTGAAAACTGGGAATGACTGTAACCATTTCCAGTTCTTCAGAAAAAGCAAGGGAAAGCCAGGTGGATATGAAGCGGGTAAGAATTTTAAAAGTTGTTTTCTTAAAGTTATGAACACCAAAAGACACGCTGAAATATGAAAATACTGAGCTATGGGGAAAGAGGGAAATACGTAGAGCTGTTGCAACAATGAATGTGCCAAGTTTAGAACATCTTTAAGTCATCCTCACTTTCTGGAATAAGATTGTGCAATTTTTTTTTCTAGCAAATAAATGAGTTTTGTTTTTGATGAAGAAACATTAAAGCTCCCTTATATTTCACTTTGAAAGAACTACAAAAGTGAAATGTGGAACTCGTTCTTCCATGCCAATGATTAGAAGCCCAAAATACATCTGTTCCACATGAACAATTTCAGCCTTTGCTTTCACAGAAGAACAGCTATATTTGTAGTCACTCTAAATGCATTCCTGTTGATTTCATTCTTGTGTATTCCAACGCATAAAAGTCAGAAAAAAAAGGTCACAATCTTGATCAAAACCAAGTTCCAAGTATCCAGATGTCAGGGAAAAAATGCTGCAATATTAAACAGAATCTGCATATTTGATTAGCAATAATATACGAGTACCACAACACTGGAGCTACAAAGACAGAGGATTCCCATCAGAGTGTCAGAACAACTGCTTGGATTTACTGCCCAGCCTTCAGAGCTCATTTACAGCTGTGAAGAATTTTGGGGGGGCTCAATTGGATTTTTGTAGCTGTCTTTGCCACTGTAGCTGTTGCCATATCCAGTTTACTTGCAGGTAGTTTTCCAAATTTTGATTCCTGGCTGATTTCCCCTCCCAAATAGTTAATAACTCTCTTAACTCCTGACATCTAGGTGGCACTACAAATTATTAAGTGAATTTAAGTTTTGGGGAGTGAGTTATGAAGGTATTTTAACCTGTGTTGTGAATTCATGCTTGAATTCCACTACTGTTCTATTGGAATTCTGCATTGAGCTCTTGAGAACAAGGATAATTTATGTACAAGAATGCCTTAAAATAAGCCTCCATAATTGCAAAAATGCAGTGTTTAAATTTATAGTAAAAACCCACACACTGCTGGCAAAACCATAACTGCATCTGGAAAACATTAAGAATGCTATTAAAATAGTCTAGCATAAACTAGAAATGAGACTGAAATTACAGCGTTGCTTAACCATTTTTAGGAATTGTATTTTGAATATGATCTACTTTCCTACTTGATTTTTTGATAAATAACTGTACTATATCTTATTTACCACAGAGAATACCTTACTTACTCTGTTATCTATTTCAGAAAAATCCATTACTCAGATTTTTTTTAAATGTCTTGTTACAGCTGACGATAATTTAAAACACAACCAGGTGGTTGCTGGTCCAGTTATCAGGGAAAAAGTAACAGGGATATCTCAAAGGAGAATAAAAAAATCACAGGAATTGAAAACTTATTTTATTAAAAAGATGAAATATTTTCAAACATTGAAAAATTATGTTTTTATAAAAACAGAAATAGGCAAAATACCCATTTGTCTTCTATTTACATATACAATATTTCTCATTGTATAAAATTATTTACAATATATAAAAAAAATTACAGTAAATAGGTTATTTTTCTTACAAGACATCAAGCCCTGTACTTCTAGTGTAGATCATGGCAAACAAGAATACTATTGCACCTGTGAACCAAACAGTCTAACAAGAGGAGTGTTCTCTCTTAGCCATGCCTTCAACTTAGACCTAAACAAACACTGATAGCTACAGTAACATTCATTTTATCTCTTCTAGGGTCAACTTCAGGCAGTTTCCATACAAACATTGTCTTGTAAAGCTTAGGAATGGGCAGTTAGAATTGGGGAAAAAAAAAATATATATATTTACAGCTTCTTGTATACAATCTGTATGGAGTCTTACGGAGTTTACCCTTCACAGAAGCTGCATAAATACCCCCTGTTCTCCTGACCAGGACGGGCAGGTCACTGACTCAGTCACGGCAGGAGATGCCCGGCAAAGCCTCCTTGGGTCAGATCCCCCGAGCCCGTCCCGGAGCGTCGGTCGCTGCCTCCCTGTGTAGTACCAGCTACAGATTTTCAGCACTTCTGCACACCTGAGCAGTTGAATAAGGTCCACTGTTGGCAGGGCAGGGTGCCTGGGGCTACATGTGCCGCTTCATGTGCAGAGCCAGGTGGTCTGACCTGGAGAAGGCCCTGTCGCAGAGGTGGCACTGGAAGGGCCGGTGGCCCGTGTGCTTGCGGTAGTGACGCGTGAGCTCGTCGGAGCGCGCAAACTTCCAGCCGCAGCCTTCCCAGTTGCAGTGGTAGGGCTTTTCACCTGTTTTGGGGGGAAATTAGAAAGTGTGACTCAGCATGGCATCGTACACCAGGTGAGTTTTATTATTGCATAGCCCTTTATTTGCTGCCAAGCCCTTCCGTAGCAAGATCCAAGTGCTTTTAAGCTAAGCTGCTAGAAATCACTTTACCCACCCATACCTTCAGTGAAAAGCTTTGGAGAAAGGGCTTTAGAAACCCTTAGAAAGACTTCGACTATATATAGGTAAAAACCTAGATATTACAGACCTGACCACCTGCCAGAGCTAAGCTGTGAATTTAACAGGCTACAGGGTAAAAGTCAGGCTGCAAACTGTTCTGCACAGGGCTATCCCAACCCACACACAGCACATCCCCGTAGGAAAGCCATCAGCAATATTCACCTGTGTGTGTCCTGAGGTGGGCCTTCAGGTGTGAGCTCTTGGTGTAGGTCTTTCCACAACCGGCATAGCTGCACGTGTGAGTGGCCGTCCTCTTCCTCGGCCAGGACCGGCGTCCTCGCTTTGGTTTGGAGTCCAGCAGCTCCAGAGGGGAGGAAGGAGGGGTGAGCATGCCCCTAGGAGCCGAGGGCTGTAAGGGCAGGCTGTCCTCGAAAAGGCCAAACTGGGAGGTGTTCTGGTACTGCAGGTGAGTCTGCGGGTGGTGGAAGCCGGTGGCCGGGTGGTAACTTTGCTGGTAGGACACGGACGAGGGGCACATCATCTGCGTGTGGCAATCATTCACCATGAGATCGTCGGGGCTCAGCGGGGGCGTCTCTGCGCCGGGGATCTGGGGGGAACTGGCCACCCTGGGCTGCTCGTAGGCCATCATGCAGGTCGCGTTCCCCTCCTGCTTGATCTTTGGGCAAGCCTGGGGCACCAGACCCAGGACCGGTCCATAATTGTCCATGTCGGGTTCGGGCTTAATGTTCTCAACGAACTGCGGGCTCCCGAAGGTGGATGTCACAAAGAACCGCCCGTGGACGCTGCCAGAAGGGCAGTAGTTGGAGTCCATCTCGGAACTCATCATCTCTGGCACGATGCCGCCGTTGTAGGGCGGGGGGCTGCCCTGCTCCAGGGCATTGTAGCATCCGGGGGACGCGTTTGTCTGGTAAAAGCCACCGCTTTCGCCTTGGGCAGGGGGATAGTCCCCGCCGGCAGCGCCCTGGCCGTAGCCATCGCTGCCCATGGAAAGGATAAAATCCAGCACGTTGTTGAGATCCTCATCCTCTTTGCGTGGGGAGGGGCCGCCCCAGGTGCCGGCGGCGGTCTTGGCCTCCTGCTCACACTTCCACCTCTGGGGAGAGAGAAAAGGGAGAGGGTTAGAGGTGCCGTTCGCCTCGGGGGACAGAAAGGGACGGACTCGGGGCGCAGCGGGCAGCGGCTCCGCCGCCCACCGGTGCGATGAGCCGTCGGTGCTGAGCGCGGGGAGCACTCACTTCGTGCAGGGCTTTCTCGCGGCAGGGGCTGGCGAAAGTGGCGAAGGAGGGCAGGGCGGTGTCGCTCAGCGCCATGGTGCGGGACGAGCGCGGCCGGCCGCCCTCCGCACCTTATAACGCGGGCGCGGGCGGCCTCAGGCCAATTGCAGGAGCGGAGGAAACGCGTCCCGGACGGGGCGGGCGGGAGGCAGCGGCTCGGGCGCAGCCTAAATTTAGCCCCGGTATAAAAGGACGCGGCGGCGGCGGCCCCAGCCCGAGCGGGGCGGAGCGGAGCGGGGACGGGCTCCCCTCGCCGCCCTCCCCTCGGCGCGGGGCTCGGGCTGCCCGGGACCCGCGACCCCCGGCTCGGGCAGTGACCGGTGACGGGACACTGAGGCGTCTCTGCCCCGAGTATCGGGGGGAGCGCCAAGGCAGCACCGCTCCAGGGACACTGAAGGACCCTGTCCTGTGCTAAAAGAGACTTGGTGTGAGGGTCTTCGGTGGGATGAATGGCCGCAGGGGACACTGCCCTGAAAACACCGACAGGACCCTTCCTGACGGGGAGGACCCTGAGCTGAGATACCCTGTGAGGGACCTGCTGTGGGGCTGGGGAGCATCGAGGGCTCCCTGGCCTGGACACACCGTGGGACCATCTGTGACATGAAGGGACACTGAAAGCTACCAGGCTTCAACACAGATTGTGAGGGACTTGCTATGGGATGGGGAACACTGAGGGGTCCTTGCCCTGGGGACACTAAGAAAGACACCATGAATTAGGGCTTTGATTCCCCCCACACTTCAGAGCAGCTGCCCCACAACTCAGCCTCATCCCTGGGGTCAGTCTCAGAAAGAGAAGGCGGGAGTGGAAGATGTCAGGAGCACAGTGAGGGAGAGACATGCCCTGCTCCCATAATGGGTAAACTGCTGAGCTGATGCTGAGGGCCTCTTGGCACTGGTCACCCTAAAGGTCCCAGGTGCATCTTTGTGCTGACAGAAAGGCGTTTGATGCCACTCTTGTACAGTCTTCACTGGAGTTCTGCATTTAATAGAAGTCCAAATCTGTAGCAGAATTTTCATTTGCTACACAAAGATCGCCAAAATCAATGTTGCAATGTGACATTATGAGAGGAAAAAAATGCACGTAGCTTCTGTGATCTCCTCTGGTTGTAGGCAATTTATGATCTTAGGCTTGATTTTTCAGAAGGGAAGACTGTTCTTCTGCCTTACCTTGGCCTCTAGCTCAGATGCTGAGTCTGAAGGAGCAATAACTTCTGATATGATGCTCCTGACTCCTGTTTCTGAGGATCGTGGCTGTTTGGCCATCATTCAGGAGCAGAAGTGGCACATCTGAAAGGGGAAAAAAGTATGATCTGTCAAGGGACAGACTGATTTTTTGAGAGCATGTTCCAAGAAGGAGCTATACTTTCTCCTTTCCTCCTCCATATTTCCTTTGCAGTGACTTTTAAAGGGGTTTCTAAGTGAGCTGGAAATCAGGAGAGTGCAGGAGAACAGCTCTCACTTATATGCATGGCGTGCCCCAGGAGGAGAAGGAGCAATGCCCTTGATAGGCTCTGGTTCTCCAAAGCACTTTGAGCCTGTTCACCAGAGCCCATCCCAGGCTCGTGGCTGTGTTTAGCCACCTCAGGAAAACTCAGTTGCTAGGGTGAGTAAATGATCTTTTCAATAGCTACACGTGGTTTGAAACCAGGAATATCTCTTGTTTAACTTTCTATAGTTTTCATTCTAAAAGTTCACAGGTTGGCCAGAAGGAGCAGCCAAACTTCTGTGACTGGAGCAGAATCAATACACTGAATGCCTGGTAACGCTGTACACAAAGATGTGTGACTCATGGCTCTGCAATGTCACACTTGTGTAATCTTTCAATGTAAACTCTTTTCCTCTAATAAAATGTCCGTAAGTGAACGATACGTATATATGGGGCTGTGAGTCAGCCAAGAAAATATACTCTGATGAATTCAGAATGAATGTGAAATGCTCCCTTGATAACACACCCTGAATGTCTGTGTCAGTTTATGTGCTTGTGATTTCAGCAACAGCTATAACAAAATATTTTGTTTCTAGGATATACAACTGGACGTGTAGGTTTCACTGAGAAGCTCCAATTGGATGCTGCCTTCCAGTAGACACTGGAAGGATTTTGTTTATAGCTCTGCAACGGCTCCGTCACCAAACTCTGCATTTTCTTTGTGTAAAGGAAATGTTTAGCAGGCAGAGAGGATGAAAGCCAAGCACACAAAATAATAAATTCACTGCCCTGTAGTTTCTTTTTGTTTTCAAGAAAAGCAGTTAGGCTAAAAATTGAGAGCTGCACTAAAACCGGGGAGACAAATGTGAGAATTTATTTACCTTGTGAGTCACTGGTTCTGTGCAAATTGAGAACAATTTTTGCCATGACCTTCCACTCATTCTGTGACAGTTGTGCTGACATTTTCTGGCTTTTTGCTGCTCACAAGTCTTATTTTAAATACCTAAATGCAAGACTCTGGCAGTGATCTCACTTAGGATAGATCAGGAATGATGCCACTGGTGTATAAATGCGAAGAATGTGAGATTAGAAAGCATTTGTTAATGTTCTGTGGGTAGAAGAGAGCTAAATGATGTGTGATTTGTCTTCCAGCCAAAGTAAACACGGACTCAGCCATTTTTATATGGCAAAGTTCATTTTCCTAGGTGTTTCTGCTGCTGTCTCTTGTTGCTTTTAGATCTAGGATAAATTTATTAAGGGATTACAATCAAGATGTTGCATGTTAATAGAGGAATCCGAGCTAGGGCTGTGATGGGCTGTGCCCACTGAAGCTCGCAGCTGGATGGGTTGGGGCAATACCCACGTCACCTGGCTGCCCCAGCTCTGAGTCATTACAGAACTCAAACAAACAAAAAACTCCTTTCTCAGGGATTGTTCTCAGAAAGTCCTGGTTGCACCTAGAGCAAGCTCGTAATAGTAGTAATAGCAGGATACACGACCTGAAAATGACACATCTTAGCACCTAGAGTACACAGTGCAGGTAACCCTAACCCTGACCAACCCCTTCACATTGAAATGACAGAGGATTTCCTTGCCTTCGTCTCAAATTGTCGCAGTTCTGTTGACTGTACAATTTTTTTTTTCTATTTTAAACTTCAGGTTCTGAGTTAGCACATTTTAGAATCTGCTGTCAAGGAAGTTGATAGAATGATGTAAACAACCACGTAAAATGAAATACACAGGTACGTGTCAGAGACACACATCTTAATTTGAGGAGAGTGATTTATTCCTGTAGGTCTTCTGTCTGAATAAAGTAACATCATGAATTAAGTGGAGAAAGGAGCCTTTTTGACCAGACCTTTCATGACTGAAGCTGATTCCTGTGCAGGGACTGGCAGATGAAGGTGAACCATCTCTTTGATGAGCTGAAGTTGAAGGAGCTCATTAAGTTTTTAGGAAAACATATTTTCCTTTGATACCTTTTCTCTTAGCGATTCTTCTCTGAGCTATCTGTGTATTTCCAAAGTCTTTCTTGAGATTTGAGCACTGGAAAAGTGGAGTGGCAGACAAATATGAGTCACTTCTCTTTAAGGATTTGACTTGTGCCCTTTGTCATGGTCTTCTGCTGAGTAGCTGCTTGGTAAAGTCCTCCTCTCCCCCAGCTCTATGTCGTGGAGTCCCAGGACACTGGGAATGGTTTCCCACTGCCAGAGGGCAGGGCTGGATGGGATATTGGGAAGGAATTCTTCCTGGCAGGGTGGGCAGGAGGGTGCCCAGAGCAGCTGTGGCTGCCCCTGGATCCCTGGCAGTGCCCAAGGCCAGGCTGGATGGGGCTGGAGCAGCCTGGGACAGTGGGAGGGGTCCCTGCCTAAGTCAGAGCCTGTGACTGGGTGGGCTTTAAGGTCCCTTCAAATTCAAACCATCCTGTGATTCCATGATAGTCTCAGCTCCCCAGTCCAGGCCAGCACTACCATGTACACCCTCTGCTCCCAGTGTTGGCTCCCAGGCTTTTTGAGGAGGTTGAATTTATGACAATGTTGAAAGGAGAGCACGTGGGATATGGGGGAAGACTGGAAGGTGGAACAAAGCCTAGGGAGACCTGATGGAAATGCTCCTGGCAGGGCTAGGAAAAATCAAGAGATAATTGGGACCACTGGGAGAAATCCAGCTGGTTTGAGGTTGCACAGATGGAAGGTAGAGGCTGTGAAAAGATACCATGAAACAAGATGTCTGAGAGCAGAGTGATATTGGTGTCCCAATTTTTCTGAATAATTCCTTGTTGGCCTATGTAGGAACCTATTTTCGTCCATGCCAAAAAGCAGACCTTCTTGGATGTTCTGTTCCTAGAATGGAAAGCCTTCAGCTTCTCTGTATTGCCATGAGTGAGGTTTGTGTCTGCCTGGGTAGTTAAAATAATCCTTTAATAATAACATGTTCTTCAAAATTGTGTAGCACTTCTGTGATCCTTGTCATCTAGGGCTTTATCAGAAACAATTTCTGTTCTCTTCCAGGTTATTGTTGACAACACTGAATGGTAAGTAATGATAAAAAAAGATCAAGAACCAATAAACCTGCTTGATTAAAATCTAAATTCCATTTCCAGATGTACCGGCCTTGGACCAATTGGACCAATTTTCACGTGCACACCACGATAATTTGTCGTGTGCTGATTTCTTACTGTGAAAATCACACTGCACTGAGACATGTACTTATTTAAAACACCATCACAAACATCATCAACCAAACCATCTTTATTTAGAATTCCTTTTTATGTCTCAAGTCCTCCCCATCTCTGCCCAGCTTTATGTAACACTGGCAGGCATCTCTGGGTCATTGTGTTTACCCTATTGCAATATTGACATAATATTAACATTCTCCTGGTCACCTGGGGCTTCCCCACTGCTCTGAAATGAATTGATAATAAACATTAACCATCTGGATATGTCCTTAGTTGGTTTTTTTTGAAACACTCACTTCTAAATCACCCAGACCTGGCAACTTAATACTGTTTGAGATGAGTAGCAGTTGTTTTAACATCCTCCTTAGTTACTGTAATGGAAAGTATTTCAACATCATTATTGTCTGATCTCAATACAGCATCTGGCTTATTCCCAAAGAGAGAACAGAAATATTTTTTAGCACTTCTGCTTTTTCAATGTGATTATTGGCATCCCTGCCATTCCTTGTGATGGCAATCTTAACTGGTTTTAGTGAAAGCCTTATTAGCTTAGCTCCCAAAGATTAGCAAAAGTCAAGCTCTGATGCTTCCAACCTGCTTTATCGAGGCAGACTCCCATGAATGCAGAGGGAAACTAGATTAACTTCCATTTAAATATGTAAGTCAAACTACATAAATAAAGCTTTTCTCAGAAATATGAAAGAAAATATGTTCATGGTTGAATAAATCATGCAAAAATTCAGCTATTTAGTGGTTATAATAGAGGTAATTATGTATTGCTACTTGAATTTGCTGTGTGAAGAATGATAGCATTCAGCTGTAAATGATTTTTTGTAATTTTTGATCTGGGAACTCTTCAAAGCTAAATAACATATGCCACTTTTTAAATGATTAGGTACATAGCTGTGTTTTTGCCAGCTTTTACTGACGTGTGTGCTGAATGCCCATATGTTGTACTGCAGATGTCCCTTTCAGCTGTTTGAAAAGTCTTTTTTTTTTCTTTTTTTTACTGCTTTTTTTTACAGAACTGTGAAATTATACCACAGTTTCCAAAACTCGGCAAGCCATGTTGAATCATATTAGCAAAACTGCTTGAAATGTCAGTCACTGATCATGACAAGTAGTTTTCAGTTGCTGCCAAATACTTTGGATTACAGAACCAAATATTTAGTGAAGAAATGGGCAATTGGAGCATGGAATAACAGGAGCATAGGGCAGAAGTATCTGTGTTTTCATTCAGAAAAATTACTCTTATGGTACTAAATATTTAATGGGCTCTACAACATCAGAAACCCAGGAAGATGAAACTCATTTAATTCTGGAATACAAAAGTGTTACACGTTGAATGTTCCTGCTGGTTGTTTTGTTCTTAGCCTGCATTTTTAATAGACAATTGATAAAACTGTTTGGATATGACAGGAGGAAAAGGGAAATGATGTCTTATCTGTCATGTCCACTTAGGACAGTTAGTGCTGCCAGATGTGCCAAGCTGACTGGGTTTAGAAGTGAGAACTGTGTTTAGGGTTTAATAAATGCAGGAGAAAAAATGTGTTTGAGGGAACTTTAAAGCCCTAATCAGCTGCTTTTTTTTTTTCTCTTTTTAATTTGTGAGATCTGTTGCAATCTGAGTCAGCGCAGATGCAGGTGCCCTTCTTAGCAGAGTTTTTTGCTACTTTGAAGGTTGCATGTTTTAGCTGGGGGAAGGGGAGAGAAGACTGGACAAAGCTTAAAACCAGCTACAAGAAGAGAATTACTTAGGAGTGAGGAAGGCTTTGGGGTTGTTTCCCTTGTCATGTAAAACATGGTTATAGGTTATGGTTGGATCTGATAAGTGGAGCTTTATTCACCAAATATAAAGTAGGAGTTCGTGTAGGGTGTAGGTTGCAAAGCCTTATTTAACATGATGAACATATGGGGTTTGGTTCTCCTTTATAAAATACCTTCTTTGTACAGCACCTGTGTGATTTATTACTCATTCATCCCACCGTAAAGTAATGGGAAATACTGGAGTAAGCATTTCATTAACCATGACGCTGTTAATTGGTATTACTGGCTGCCTGGAATTACTTTCCCTGTTTGAATACATGGAAGTGTGAATCAGAGGTGTGAGCTGGCCAGTGAGAGGAAGACAGGCAGCTCTGCAGGACAGGCTGCGTGTACAGAGCAGCTGATTTCATTTGTCTTCCTGGCCTCTCAAGGCCTTGCAGGCTTAGATCACTGAAATATTCAACATGGTATATTTTTCCATTAACACAATTAGTTATATATTTATGATTAAGCTTTGAAACTTTAGTAGGATATTTTGGGATAGACTTTTTTCTGGATAGTTCTGTCCATTGTTGTGACATTTTTTTTTCTTGAGCTATTAATGCCTACATTTTAGGACATTTATATATTTAATTCCTAGCTAGGAATTTAATTTCCTCTGAGCTTAGGAACAGTGCTTTGTGTTTCATAGAAAATGCTTTCTATTCTGAGACAAAACTTCAGCCTATTTTGTTCCACATACCTGAACTTTTACTCCAAATTGTCCATCTGATGCTTGTGAGGAATGTCACACTTACTGCTGAGGGTGGAATCAAGTACCAGTTGTGAGGGTTAATACTGATCAAAATTATTAATATTTGGTGTTGTAGTATATATAGCAATTGTAGATGAAGAGAACAACGCTGTTGAAACCCCTTGAACGGTTACAGCTATTCTTGGGCAATAAAATGTTTTTTCAAGGGACAGCCTGGTACAATGCAACTTTGTACAATGAGTTGTGAAATTCTCTTTTCATTTGCCACATAAAGTGCCAAATAAATGTTTGTAATAAAAACACAAGCCTGGGAGGAATGTGTTTTGCCAATTACAGCATAATGTGAGCTACAAAGAAGTGTTCAGCATGGGCTGCATTGGGGCTGTCAGTGTCAGGTTACAGCAGGGAAAAAGGTGCCTTAATTTACCAAATTACCAGCGTGGGTTTTACCCCACATTTGCAAGGGAAATCACTGCTTTGAGAGAAAGGAGATGGGCCTAATTCCATGCAAAATGAATTTGGTAAGGATAAGCAGGGTGAGAAATTAAGGCAGGGGGACTGCAGAGCTCTGATTGATGGTGGGTGGCCAATCCTCCACTTGTGGTTGCCACATGCATCTCCTGCAGCTGAGCGAGGGGGGCACAGGGTGGGAACTAAACCTTGTGTAGCAGAAGTGGTAGAAGCCACACTGGGCCTGATGGTAACAATTTAGGGGGCCCTTTCACCTATTGCTCAAGACCTTCCATGATTTGCCTTGTTCCCCTTTTCAGGTTTCGCATCACAGAAAAAACGAGTTATTTTTTTTTTTTTCGACATAACTTTTACTTCAGCATAGACAAAAAACGCTCCGTGGCTGTGGCTGTGGCTCAACTCAGCCTGACAACGCTCTTGAAATAAAGCCTGGATCCAGTAAGAGCTGCCTCGTGCTTGGCTTCTCCGTGGGCTGTTTTGTGTCTTCTTCTGCTTGGAAACCACCTGCTCCGAGGGGATGGATGGCAAAGCATCTCATTCACACGGAGTCAGCGGGAAGCAGCAGCCAAGAGGCAGCCTGGAGTGTGAGCGAGAGGGGATCCTTTGCAGCCTTTATATACCAGAGTTATTTTTAACCACAGCCTCCATGCTTATTACAGTGTTTCCTCTCTCAGACGCTCAGGAAGCCCACTTGGCTCTGTTTCCTGCTAACATTCAGCCCTGGCTCACAAAATCTTTGAGAACAACAGGCCTGAGACTGCTCGGCTCCATTAAAAAAACTGGCAGCTTTTCAAACCCTGACAGAAAACCTTTGAAAACTCTGGATTTCCTCCAGCTAACGTATGAGGCTCCTACATCAGTGACAAATTAGACTGAAACAGCACAAAACGCTCCTATGTAAATAGCCTTTTTCTGCGTTCACTCTTTTAATAGTTCAAACATTATTTATAGTTATTTCTCTAGGTGGAAAAATATTTTTATATTTTTCCAAAGATGGGTCCTAGTGAAATGTTTTCTTTGTTTGTTTGAATTTTTATGTTTTCTTTTTTCCTTCAAGAATTTTGTGACAGTTTTCTTAGGCTCCAGGAACAACCTTTTCTTCCTGGAAACCAGGACAAAATGGCTGTTGTGAGTTCTTCACTGAAAGACCTCTGTCCAGCACTGAGCATAAGTTTCTAAATGCTGCCATTCCCCAACTATTAAATAATAGTTATAACAGGCATGGCTGAGTCCTGATTTCCTGCGAGAGGAGAGGTCAGTTGCACTTTATCACTGACTTCACACAGGCGTTTTACATGTAACGTAAATTGTATTGAATTTTTTTCTTGCAGGGTTTTCACTTCAGTTCCAATGGGGCTCCTACTTCCAAAATTGCTTTCAAGTATCAAAATAGATGTGATCTTCATGGCTGAGAATGCTATTTTATTCCTGTGTTGCCATTGTACAGCGGCCTAAGAAGTCTTAATGTTAAGTGATTTCCTATATCTGTGAGTAAAAATTACCTGGAATCATAGGTGATAAATCCAGATTATTAGACTGGTAGGATTTACTGATTTCCTAGTAGTATTTCCAGTATTTCACATCTTTTTCTGCATCATCATCACTTTAGGGGTTATTTATTGCCCAGGGCACAAACAAGAACCATCAGTAACTTCTCCATGTCCTTTGTAATCCCAGTGTTTGTCTCAGAGTGATTGGTTCACTGGGGCAGGAGGATATCTCTATCTTGCTCATTTTCTAGGCAGTAAGGTATTTTTATTCTCTCCTCCCAATTTTAATCATCCCATGAGCATATAGGCTTAGAAATGGTAAGGCTCTGTACTTGAAGGAGAAAGTGACAGAGAATTCATCCCTCCCTGGGATAACAAGGCCAGTTCTTACCAGCAAAGGGCAACTGTGGCTAATATTATTGCAGCTCTACAAATCCAAGGAATTCTCTTCTACTTTCTCCTCAAGGGATTACCTTTGCTCCCTTTGCTGTGCCCTGAACCACTAGATTATGGCTATTACTCTGCTTTTGAGACTGACCATTGTAAGATTGTTGCTGTCTGGGTGAAAATAGGACGGCGGACGGAGACGAGAGATCTCTATAAGCTGGATCCTAAAACTCAAGTTTTATTACAAAAGGTAGGGGGTAAGCTAGGACCCAGCTTAGAGCTGCTTGCAGCAGCTCAGAGCTGGCCCAGGTGGGAGACGACAAAAGGCTGAGGGACAAAAGGCCCAGGTGGGGGAGGACAAAGGGCAAGAGATGGGAGCAGATAAGAACAGGAGCAAGAGAGGTAAAAAGGAGTAAGAAGAAGAGTAAGAAAAGAGAGCAAAGAGTAAAAGCAAGAGAAGTGAGAGCAAGAGAGAGTAAAAGCAAGAGAGGGGAAGAGAAGAGAAGAGAGTTAAGTTCTGGTTACAATGCAATAAATCCTTTTCTATGTTGAATATTCTAAATTCCACTAACCAATCTCCTGTAACATACAAATTCTACGGTATTTGCATACAGCCAATAAGAATCCTTACATTACCATACCTATCACCAACCAGAGGGTCTTGCATATCTAAACTAGGGGATTACTCATCCCAGACATACCAGCTTTTCAGGTATTCATCAACTAGGGTTTTGGTATGTCGAAGGCCGCCTTCATTTCAATTCCGTTCACAGTTTCCACATTTTTAGAATCTTCCGTGAGGCAATCACATTTACAGGGCTTTCCTGTTCCATCCTTCCCTACAGACCATCTCTGTGGGGTTTGTATGTCAGTAGTATTTTTGCCCTCTGCCTTTCCTTTGGAGCTTGGCCATTGTGTGGGAGCATCTCCAGTGGGAAGCTCGTCTCTATCATGAGGAAGTGTCTCAGTTGCACCATTCAAACAGCTGTGCTGTGCTGTACCAGAGACAAGGAACTACTGAGAAGGGAGCTGAGTGTATCAAGCATGATCTTGAACGAGTAACTACCACCACCTCTCAGCCACCATCTCTGTGATGACCCTTATTCTGATTGAAATCACTTTACTCCCTGATTTACCTACATTTCGCACAGATGTGGCTAAGTTGTGCAGTTGATAATTACTCTTATGAGAACAGAAAAGTGCAAACAGTTCCTACATGTGAAAGAACTGAATTCCACGTTTTTTAGCTTTTAGTAACTCGTTGTGCAGTTCAGTTGTTGCTTTTTGGGGCTTTTATCTCACATCATATCCAAGAATTGGGTTTTGGCTGTGCCAAGGCTGCTCTGCTTTGAATGGATCTTGGCAAGTGAAGCTTTTAAATCCTGTGTATCATTTTGGCAAGTGATCCTTATTTTGCAAATGTAAAATGGTTCCAGTCATAGCTCCCAAAAATTTGCCCTTGTAGTTTATGGAACAAGTGGTATGAAATAGCTGATTCACGTTTGTTTTCAGGCCGGAAGGCAGTAGTGCAAAAATGTCTCTTGAAAGGGTCAGGGTGAAGCCTTTTTAAAAAAGAATCAAGGTGGTTGGGCTGCGTTTATCATGCACAGACCAGAGGTCTAAAAACAACTTGTTTTGATGCTATTTGGAGCTCACTATAATGAAAAACTGACTTTGTGCAGATTGACTTTCTGCGTCACAGCCTATCTTGAGACAGTAATGCCAACAAGGACAATTAGTTTAGTTTAACTGTCGTTCACAATTGCTGTTTGTTTGTACTCAGTGGTTTCTGGTAGAAGCTGCAGGACTTCTATTCCCACTCTTGCCAGTGGCCTCAGTAATTGCCTACTAGTCACTGAAGGACAGACTCACCAAGGACTTTCAAAGCTCACTTACCCTCCTTCAAATAAAACTGAAATTTATAGCTAGCAGCTTCTAAAATAACTCACATCACCACCACCTCCAAAAACAGCTCTGGAACCATGTGGCCTTGTGGTTATGGCTCTGGGGTTGTGGTGGTGAAGTCAGAGATTCAAATCCAGTTGTAGGGAGATAAAAAGCTTCAAAGAAAGTGAAACTGGTTTTGCCTTGATTAAGTGGAAATAATAACACCTCATTTTGCTTACATCTAAAAACCTAAATTCATAGCCAAAAATCAGATATAATCCATGTCACAGCAAGAGATGCACTGGGCATGAAAGCGTGAGGTTGTTATAAAGACAGCTCATGCCAGTTGTCATGGCAGAGGGGGTTTGCTTCTCTCAGTACTTAGTATCAAGGTTTGGCATGATAAAAATCAAGGTCACAGGCAACACAGACCAAGACTAGTAAGGTCCACTCTATTTTCCAATGTACCTTTTGTCTGAGTGGCTGTTTCAGATAGAAAAGGATTTTGTTTCCTTGCTACCTTAGAGCTGCCCAGAGCTCTCTCTCTCTGAGCATTTAGGCAACATTTTAAGTTGTGCAAGAATCCCATCGATGCTACAGTGGAAATTGTTGTTATTGTACAATGATTAGTAAATGCAAATACAGTAATAGCTCTATGATTTGACACTGCACAGTAATTACAATTGGAAGGAGCCAAATAAAAACCAGACAGCTTTATAAGCAGATGGCCTTAGCCCTCACTATCAAAATAATCTGAACCTGAAATAAATGTAAATAGATTTCGGAATTATTTGGCACAAGAAACATCTGGAAAGCTCTGACTTCCCCCTCAATATGCAGAATTTTCACAAAGCCATTGCTGTCCTACTGAGTTATTCCTATAGCCTGTCAATATGTTTTGGGAGCCTTGCAGAGAAATCCTTGAGGGAATTTCCTTCAAAAGCTGGGCCAGCTCCTACATTGACTTTGGAGGGGGCCTCCCTACCTGCCCAAAAGAAAACCCACCTCAAGCCCCACTGAAACTCCAGCCTTGTAGTGTTAGCTTTCAGGCTTTGTATCTCTCACTGACACTGGAATTAATTCCCACTGTTTATATAGGGTACGAGAGGAATTTTAATTTGAGAGTGAAGGTCAGGTTTAAGTCTCACTTCGTTGTACACAGGATATAAATGTGAAGGCATATTTCAAGCATAAATGTCTACAAACTCCCTGCTACAGATGATAAAAAGAAGAGTCCAAGGAGCTATTTATCCTAAGAATAGCTGTTACTGGATTATGAGGACATCTAGAAGTGAGGGTATCACGACTTTCTGATTTATTTAGAGCATTCTGATGAGAAAACATAGAGATGATAACATGGATCAATTATCTGCAGGAAAATCCAAACCTGATTCCTTGGTGACAGTCTTGGTGGATTATTTCTTTGACTGCATCAAGATGATGTCTGCAGCACAGACAGATCTAAGGCATTTACAGAAAGAGAAGTGATCTTTCCATTGTTGGAATCCAGTGGATATCAAAGATGTCTTTGAATTTCTACAATTAGAAGGAGCCAAATAAAAACCAAATAATTTTCCAAGCAGATGGCCTTAGCCCTCTATACCAAAATTTTCCAGCTCCCTACAGAGTGGTTTTAAGATAGATGTTAATGGGTCTTTGAGCACGAAGCATTAGTGATCTGGACTACAGCAACATTTTAATTAAAAAGTTGTACAATAACAGACTCAAAATGTAAACTTCAAAACATTTAAAGCCTAAATTACTGTGGGTTCAGAACTGGCATTGAGTGTGTAATTTTTAACATTCCAGACTGCCTTCATTATAGTTCAAGAAGCCACAGAAATACACCGTTACAAGCCAGGAATAGTTCGTCCTTTTATTTGGAAAGAGAATTACAGAGGGAGCTATTGGGAACTGAAGTTTAGTTCCTAAAGCAGGAGCAGGCTACAATATTTTTATACACAACTGCAACCACAGACTTGCACTCATTCAAACACGCCGGACTAAACGGTGCCGGCTGTATAAATACTCAACACTAAGTTAAAACACAGGTTCTTTTTTATTTCAGCTTTGAAGGTTTATCATGCTATTTCTACTTTTTCAATATCATTTAAAGTCTAGATGACATATATATATATATATATATATGTATATAAAGGGTGCCAGTAACTTAAACTTATGAATTAAGACCTTGGTTCTTCAGTGGATTTGGAGAAAGGCTGATCCCTTTCTGGACATGGTTGATGGACACAAAGATTGCTTTCATTTGTGAACATCCACTTAAAATCATAAGGTAAATATTTCAGGATTTGTTGTATTATTTTTTTTTTTCCAGTGAGTTACTCCACAACTGCATCATAATGCTCGTACAATATTTTCTTCAGAAATTGGACTCACATAACTTGTTGGTATGCAAAATATGTAAGGCTCCAATCTGTTCTGAATTACACTCATGCAAACCGTTGAAACTTAAAAGGGAGTTTAAAATATGCATGAGTAAGGAAAACAAATGGAGCCTCACTTTGCAGAGTACCTTGAGATCTTTAGAAGATTTTCTGGAGATCTTTACAAGATCACAGTACACTTTGTTACCTGTACCTTCAAGACAGGGAGGGGTTCTGATTAAACTACCATAGTCCAAAACAGGTTTTATCAATGCTTTTGATAAATGAAAATGGTAGGAGCAACAGAGGCCCCACACTAATGTTCTAAACTCAAATTAATTAAAAAGCTCTAATGGAAAAATATCCTAAATCTCATGGCTGGTCAGAAATCAACTCTGGTTTTGCTTTACCAAGAGCAGTAAATAAACCCAATTTCATGTAATGAACAGACATGAAAGGACATTCTAGAAGTGGTTGGTTGTGATAATTCTGCCCAGGAAGCTGCTGAAGAGCACCACAGACTGGCTGCCCTCTCTTTTGTTGTCTCTTTTTCCCTGTGTTGTTATAAAAATTGGGGAAATTGATTTTGCTTCATGACGTTGGTTGACTTGGACGATAGAGCTGCACTTCTAAAGGCTGAATTCTGGAAGAGAACACTTTTAACATGCTTTACAAACTGCTTTGGCTATTTTCAGATTGACTATTGAACCACAGTGGAAGTCTATGTATCCGAGATATTTTGGGTGATTGTGTAACTGGAAAAAACTGTCCTGATTTTAAAGTATTTTTGGCCTATGAGTGGAAGTAAATAAGCAATTTTAGACACTCACTGGAAAGTAATTGCTCCTGCAGGATGCTGGCTGTGCCAGAAACTCTGGCAGATGCACTAAACCCTCACCATTAAGCTTCAAAAAACCCTGTTTTCTGATGCAAACGATCGAAACCAAGAATATATAATCTAAAATGTAAGGAACTTGGAAAGAACAGATGTCTGTGAAAGGAAAAGTCTAAACATATGAACTGCATTAGAAGGGAATATGAGGGAAAAAAATGCCTGGTGACGTGTGGAGACTCCTTGGCTTGTCGTGGTGGGAAGGGAGCTGTGGTGGCAGTGAGGGTGTCCAGAGCCACAAGTCTGGTCTGGGGGTGAAGCTGCTTGTGACACAAAGACCTCCAGGGTTATCAGATGTGACCTGGGGCTGATCAAGAGCTTGGGCAGGAGGATCTGCTGATGACAATGACATGGGAGAGAGCAGCAGCAAGAGAAGCACCTTGTTTTGGGTGACACTGAATCACTGGATTACAACCCTCAGTGAGAGCAGTCTGTCCCTGCACGTCCATCCAGTGATTCATGGGTGACTGGGAAAGTCATAAAAGCACCACTGTCAGCTCATGTGTCATTAAAGGAAGTGCTCTGCTTCTTTTTTTCCTAAACAAGAAGTTAACAAAGTGTTATTTTCCCCTGCTCACGCTGTAAACTGGAGTGATTTGCCTTTGCCATTGCTTTACTTGCATCTCAAAGCTGTAACTGAATTCACCCAGGCTGGTTTGCAGGTCTCTGTGCTGGCAGTTCTCTCCATGGTTCCTCCATAGAAATCCCTGCTCTTACTTCCAACAGTCTAAGAATTGATCAGAAAACCTCAAGGGGCTGTGGACAGCCACATGCTCTGTAGTGAAGGACACGAGTAGCTTTGAAAATGAAAGAAAACTTTTTCACCTGCAGAAAAACTTCAAGATATGTGTATGACCAATTTCCTCCCCGTGTTTACTTTTATTTTTTCCTTTTATTTTTCCTTTTCCTTTTTCCTTTTATTTTTTTCTTTTCTCTTTTTCTTTTTTCTTTTTTCTTTTTTAACCAATATTTTCTTGACNTTTCTCTTTTTCTTTTTTCTTTTTTCACCAATATTTTCTTGAGGTGCCCTTTCCCTATATTCCCAGACAGGAGACTATAGCACAGCAATAGTATTTTGGTTGTGTTGGTTTATCTTTGTAGATGTTTATTCCCCAATCCAGTCCAAAAATGGGCATGTCCAAAGAACTTCCTGAGGCACCCAGAATAGTTCAGTACAGGATGACAACAGAAATAAAGGATTTTTAATGCTTTGTCTTTAGAATTTGTATGTGGGTTCAATCAATGTCTACTCAATCTCTGTCTACTCCCATGGGACACTCAATTCCCTTCTGAGATACACTGAGAGCAGAGGGGAAAGCTTCCAGAGGGAGAAAAAAAATCTTCCTAATTACAATGAAAATGCTAATGCCATAGTAAAATGTGCATGTCTGTTTTTCTATAGTGTCATGGATAGTAAGTATGAGGTGCTGAATTCATTAATATTAGCAAAGATCCAGTTTCCTGCTTGATAGAAATTGATGGCATCATAATTCATTTTTTGTTGTGTTTTACAGCAAGCATTGCATTCTGATTAAATTATATATTTTATATATTTATAATATATAAGCCATCTCTTTATAAGCTATATTTACATGTGCACACACATATATACATAAATCCAAAGATTTGATCTGAAAGAGGCACCAAAAGAAGACTACAAGAGGAGAGGGGTCAGTGTCATCTGTTCAAAAAGAAGCTATTTAGTCATAACGCAGGTTTTTGAAGTGGTTTCCATATATTTTTTAGGAAAAACAATTACCCTTGTTATATAATAAATCCATGTCACGTGTGTATAAATACACCAGAAACCATCACTAGCTCTGCATCAAATAATACAAAACAAGCACACCCCAGTTAAATCTCCCCAAACATCCTGCCCAAAGCTCCAGCCTTTAAAAGGTGGAAGAAAAAAGTGCAAGGTTCATGTAGCTAGCCCATGGACATAAATCTCATAAACTCTCCTGTCATGAGCTCATCTGGGTGGTTGTGTTTGTGGGATTTTTGCTTACAAGCATCACCCCTCCAACGATGCATTGGCTCAGCTGTGCTGTAGAAAGGATTGTTGTGATGGGATGTGATGCCAATACTGTGTTTTTTCCATCTTGTCATTGCCTCTGGCTGTGTGGCAGCACTTCCTGAGTAGATGGGCTTGTGGTAGCAGAGGAGCAGCTCAATTTTTCATCCCAGAGGCTTCTGCAAATGGAGGATCCTGCAGAACATGAGTGCACACCTTCCAGGAGTCATTGGCACTGGGGTTTTGGTGGCAGGAGGGAAACTGGCAGCTTTGGGTGGGTAACGACTTGCTTCAGGGACAAAGGTGCAGGCCTTGTAGTGGCTTTCCATTTGTCTGTTTGTCCTAGAGCACAGCTGAGTTTTCAACTCCTCCACAATTTCATATCAACCGAACAAGTCGTTGGAAACCACTGAAACTCTACTAAAGCAATGGTTCCACAGCCCTGAGCTGCTGAGCAGAAACTGATGTAGGTTTGAACTGACATGGTGTAAATTACAGTGACTATTAGCAAGGCTCCTTTTTTCCTTTGGAGCTCTGGAGGGTGCTGCTGTGGCCAGGGAAGATGCTCCTGGAGAAGGACAGGACAGCTCCATGTGCCAGGCAGTAAGACTTTAAGTTGTCCCCACCTCCTGTTGGTTTTCTGAGAGCTCAAACAGCCTTTTTGGCAGAAAAGCAGTTTTTCATACTTACTGTCATCTTTGAAACTGCAGTCTGAACACAAACAAAACTCATTGCATCTCGCCTGTCTCCTTGATCACTGACAGTGGTGTGTCCCCTGACAGGGGACTTGACCCCTGGCCCTACAGGAGACAAACCCAACTAGATTTAAATGTGATTGACAAGTGAGCTCTTCAGGCAAGGACTGCTTTTCTCTTTGATGGTTGTTCACTCTGTGGTGCAGGAGAAGCTTTTGCATGCTTGGAGCTTCTTGGTACCACAGCACGAGTCGGTGCCAATAAAATAACAGGAATCAGGAGAGGTCAGTACCAGGAGTGTGATGTAACATCGCCCACAGCAGCTGCGTGTCACTGAGAGCTGCAGCACTCCCAGCAGAAGTGAAGGATTCACTGCAGGAAACAGGAGAAATTCTCTGGCCCCTCTGGTGTGGGTCAGATGGAGAATCACAATCCTCCTCCAATTCTCTCTCCCCGCTCCAAATTCCTCTTGGCTCCTGCACTGGTGCAGCTGGTAAGGACATGCTGTGAGGCAGCTCCTATAGGCGCTCTGGATTCTGAAATGTGCTGCTCAGTGAAGCAAGTCAGTAGTTGTCATTCCCTCAAAAAAGTCCAGAAATAATATCTTAGAGCCAAAGTGAAGCCTGCCAAGGAATGAATGCCCCTGGGTGGAGATTACTGATGCTGTATTTGTTATATTAGGCAAGAGAGATCAGACAATTCTTTAAAATAAGCTACAGTAAACAAGCTGGGTAGCTGAGCCCTTCAAATGTTTCATTACTGATGAGTTTTAACGTTAAGAGCTCCTATCATACAAATCTTGATCAAGGGAGAGATAAATGTGCTGTTTTTTAGCATTTCACTACAAACATGATGTTTGTGCCAACTGACACAATGATTAAATATGACCATCTCTTCTGAGAAATGAGAACTGTAACCGCAGCGATCTCTCCGCCGCCGATTTGAGATAAAAAGAGTCGAATCATGTGTGGTTTCCTTCAGACCAAACTTGTGGTGTAGCGTTTCGTGAATGATGTTGTCCAAAGTCAAAATAATCTGTTTTGCCCAAAGATATTTTTACAGAAGGCTGCAAGTGTATTTTTCAACGGAATAATAGAAAAAGTTGATTTATCCTTTGTGCCATGCTCAGTGATGGCTCTTTGTTAGTGCAGAGGTTCAATACCACAGTGTGTAAAGGGAGTTATTATGTGCCCAATTGCTTTCATTCTAACAATGGCTAAAAAGGCAATAGCCTGAAAACAAGCTGAATATGTGGTGGGGCTTTTTAATTAAAATCTAAAGTTCAGACCATTATCCCACCCCTGTGCCCTAGCTCCTGTGCCTGTTCTTGCTGAGTGGTGACCCCAACACCCCTGAGACAGGGGCTGAGCCTAGTTTCATGCAGCATCATGGGGCTGTGACAGCAGCCCTGGCACTAACGGGTGCTGTTTTACACAGAAAATGAAAAGCAGCTGTTTCTTTCTTTTCAAGAGTATCAGAAAAACAAGAAGATTGTTCCCTCCCTATATGGGCCAAAGGCTCCTTCAGCCCTTTCACTTTCAGCCACGCTAGTAGCACCAGTCCTCTGCCTTTCTCTGAGGAACCTTTCCAATTTATTTCACTGTTGCTCTTTCAGGCCCGTGGGAATTAGCCACAACCGGCCTTCCCCTGTTACAGACCAAGATAAAAGCAGTGGTGGAGCCGCCCAAAAACCCAGAGAAACAAGAGTTGCAGCCCCAAACACCTCAGCACTCTGAGTATTGGTGTTCGGTCCAATATTACCAGGAGGTTGTGCCTGTGCTGGCTGGCCCTCGCTGCTCGCCTGGGTGATGGCACTGGAGTTTCCACCCCAGTGGCACCACAGCTACCAGGATGTTACAGCTGAGGGCTCAGAGACAAGTCCAGGTATGCAGGAGCTCAGGTTTACCTTCCACTGAGAGGCTTCAAAGCGAGGTGAAGGAAAGGAGCTGATTCTGATGGAGGGTTTTGGTTCAGAGCTTTATTCTTGGCCAAGGGCCTCTGAGTCCAGTAACTGCTCCAAAAGAATCCCGACCGCATGGCTGTTGGCCCTTTTAACCAGGGGAGAGGGGGAGGGAAGGAACACAGGTAACCACCAACCAGGTACGGGGGGAAGTGGCGTAGGGGGCGGAGGACATTTAGATGGCCCAATGTCACTCCGGGGGTGGGAAGCATCTTTTGAATCCTGCCAACCACTCGACGCCCTTCTGGAATGCCAGGGCTGGCAGGCAGCACTCATCAGGGGACAGGATGTGGAAAGGAGGAATGATTGACAAACCTGGCAGGGAATCATCTAAGGGCATCCTTAGATGCACCGCAACACTGAGGGTGCTGCACACACTGTGCTTTGCAGCCTCTCGGAGCCCTGCAGAAAGCTTGGTGTGCTCACTCTGGGGATGGTGCCTCACCCTCCTCATGAGCCAAGTGCAGCTGCACTCACGCCTCATTCCCCACCAGCTCTGGTCCCCCACTGGTACCTCCAGTTAACAGCAGCCCCTTTTGCCAGGCACCACCAAGGCATGAATCTTTACTGGGCACAGCTCAGTCGTGGCCCATTCCCCCAGCTCCAGCAGGTGCAAGTCCTTTAAGCTCTGCTTTATAGAACATGGCCTTTATAGGACATGGACTCAGGGCAGCGCCCTGCTGTCCAAAAAACCTTCTGGAAAACCTGGACACTAGCAGGAATAGGATCTCAGAGGAGATTCATTGTGACTGACAGTTGTGATTCATCGTGACTGACCTGCTAATCCTCCTGTGCCTCGAGATGGTCCTGAACCCACAATCTGGTATTTAAACCTTCACTCTGTTGATGGAGCTGTTTAGTGGCTCTGAACCAAAGGCTGTTGCTGATGGGATCTGACATGGGGCACCATGAAATGTTGGACCACAAAACAGCAGTCTGAGAGCCTCCCTTCAGAACTGCACCATGGATGCAGGGAAACACAGCTGTAACAATTATTTTCTCTCTCATTCCGTGACTATGGGGAGAGGAGACAGTCAGATGCCAGGAGATGTCAGGCCAACATCCCCCACACAAGCACCAAGCCAGCAGCTTCTAACCCATATGGCAAAGGATGGGGAAACAATGGCCTGGAGGGGAAAGGGAAAAATACCTGGTGCTCAGTCTGAAAACTGAGGCAGCAATTTGCAGCTGTGGGTATGGATGGAGGGCAGGGAGCAGAACATTTTTGGTACCAGCTGCCACAGAATGGGACACACCACGTGTCACTGCACTTTCCCACCCCACTGGCTTTCCCCATGCCCTTTCACAGCCAGCACTCTCACCCAGGATTCATGCAGGAAACGTGGGTGAGAGGTTCTCCGAGAGCAGAAATAATCCTGCACCCAGCCCAGCCTCCCTCTGTGCTGTGCCTTGACTCAGCGTGTGGGGAGTTGCAGCTGGGGATGTCCCATGGCACCTGCAGGAAACCTGAACTGAGTGTGGAGGTGGCAGTGTTGTGAGGGCAAGGGCTTTGATGAGCTCAGCAGGGGGAAAAGCCTCTAAGAAGGATTACGCTGATGTTTCAGAGGTGAGGAGCTCCTTGAGAGCATCACCTGCAGAGTCTACGCCCAAGGACAGGACCTGTGGCAGCAGCTCTGGGGCTGCAATTTTGGAAGATGTGCGTTTTTTGGTGGAGGTTCCCCCCACCTTCACACAGGACTCTGAGCTCTCCCCTACACCAACTCTATCAGCAAATGCTTGCACACAAACACATGCTCTCCTGGAAGCAAACTCTTTTAGCCTGACTTTTCTTTAACTTTCAGGCATTGCAGCAGCTGTTTCTTTTCCCTGCTGAATTCACGTTTTCATCCCAATAAAAAAAAATAATCTTGTACTTGCAACAAAAAAAAAAATTCTCTTCAATAATCTGAGCCCCTTTGGATTTACTATTACAAAATACTGCTCGGAAAAGAGAAAGCTACTTCAGTGTTGCTGCCTCAGAGAGTTTGGGTACTCCAACACTTCATTCAGGAAGACCAAAATGTTCCCTCCTTCCCACCCCCCCCACTGGCATATTTCAAGAGTGAGCAAGACGGAGGAAAAAACCTCTTATTGCCCCATCTATGGCTGTGTCACCCCTCCAAAATAATGCCTGTCGTCATCAGCCCCTGATATTCTGGGTATTTGACACCATACATGGGAGATAAGTTTGGGGACATCATTTTTGCACTGCAATTGTGAGCCCTCAACTGCTGCAGCTCCTGGCTTTGGCTTTGCTTGGAGATGTCAGGATGTTTTGAGACTGGCATCAGTGAGGGCCAAATGAAGTTTGTGCAACCAGCTAAGTGATCAAATGGGCCTGCAAACTTCTAGCTTGGGTTGGTTTTTTTAGTGTGTACCACATAGAACGAAGTGGAAAGAAAATCCTGGCTTTTCTCCTTGCAGAAGCCAGTTTTGTGGGAAACAAAATGATCTTTTTGTCCATATTTACAAAAAGAATTTGCTATATAAAAGATACCTTTGATTTCTGATGTCAAGAGAGGTTTAAGAAAAATTATAGTAAGAGTGGACGTTAGAAAATCTGGCTATGTGAGCTCTCTAAGAGCAACCTGCAATAGTGCATTAAGAGGTGTGTAGCACTGAGTATTTTGAAGGACCAAAATGACCCTCAAGATATTAGAATTTCTCATTATGCACTTTTCAGGAAAAATTTTGGCGATTCTCATGCTGCAGGTTTGTTGTTGTAGTTTTTCCTTCTTGGTAGTTACAGTTACTTTGGATGAAAACAGTGGCGACAGCTGTGGAAAAACCCACTCCAGCTTCATCCAATGGGCGAGTGAGGCTTGCTAAAACCAGCAAATGGTGTAATTCCATACAGAATATTAATTGCAATATTGGCCCCCTTCCAGCAGAGCTCTTTTCAGCTTCATTATAACACTATTTGTTCTGATCTAACACTAGTTATAGATGTTACTGCACTTTTTTTGCCATTAACTGTGTGAGGCAAAAGGGCTGTTCTGTTCAACACATGGATCATGGCTGTTCATTTCAGAGCCCAAATATAACATTTTATCATTGAGTGAATGTGAAATTTGCTTGGATAGAGCTCAATCTTGCACCATAGAAGTCTATGAGTATTTAATGAATGCTAAACATGGCCTGCATTGATATGATTTATGGATTTGTTGTTTATATGCTAAAGGCTTTTTTACAAGGCTTATATCACCGTATTAATTCCTTTAAACATGTCCATCTGCACTCAAATAATAAAAATACACATATGGACTGTAATGAAATACCATCCTAGACCACGCATGGCAAGAAAATTCATGCTGCAACTATAGCAACTACTAAAATAGCAAAGCACACTGATTTCTGACATGAACCTGTTCCTAATGTCCAAGAGACACTGTGTGCCGTGAGCTTTATATACCAGTTCCCAAAATATCCGAGTCCTGATAGGATGAGAAAATACTGTCATGTTCTTGCACCAGGCCAATTACAAAGCTGTAGTTCCTGTGCTGGTAAAGATGTTTCCTGTTGATAACACAACAGGACAACACAGCACTTAGCTGCTAATGTTATCTGGGACCCTTGTGACCTCTTGGAAACTTTAACAATTGTCGAGTCCACAACATGTAGAAGCCTCTCTTCTTGTGCTTTTGTTTGAATAAATAAGCAAGAAAGAAAATAAAAACTTGTTCTTGCAGTCATGTGCTCATTATTGGTCAGGGAGTAATTAGAGGTGGCTAAAACAGAGGAGAGCTCAGCTCAAGGAGCAACAGGTTCCTGCTTCTGATGCAGGGCAGTGCTTGACTGATAAATCCTTTTTTAAATACAGTGCAAAGGTGGAATTCTACACTGTAATATTTTTTTGTCCATTTAAAACATACTTACAAATTTATAGGCTTGCCTTTTTGTGATTGAAGATGAAAAAGCAGATTTCATTTGTTTATGTCAGCATTTCTGAACAGTCCTCCTTCATTATCCTTTCCCTCAAGCTTTTCTCTCAACTTTTATACTGAAATTTCTTGAAACCCTTCCTATCTGAGCAATTTTGTCCCATTTCCTTGGCCAGAGAGCAGCAGTTACAAGTATAGCTCGGAGCAGAATTCCAGCTTTAAGAGAAGATTTCTTGAAAATATAAAACTACAGCTGAATTTGGGTGTTATATTACCTCACAATAACTGTTTCTAACACACCTTTGACATCTTCTATACCCACCCTCCAAGAGATTCTTGCTAGCCCACAAAGCCCTTCTGTTAAACTCCCCTAAATCTTGATACTGCAGGAAACCCAGTGGCCCTGCTTTCTCCTGGACTTTGTGGGACAGTTGAATTCTTCATTCTGTGCTGGCGAGGAGCCAGCAGCTTCTACAACCTCTTTAACCACTTAAAGTGGAAAAGCCCAGAGCAAGATTTGCCCTCTTTGTGATTTGGAGCAACACCCAGTTCTCAGCAGTGCAGTCCAGTCTGTCCATGAAGAATCACTCTGCAAAGCTTTTCCTGAAATCCAGCAGGTACATCAGTGACCTGTAACCCAGTGGCTTGAAGATCCATAAATAACACATGTATGGATTCACACTATGTGCCTGATTTCCCTGGATATTCTTCTATCCCTCAAAACCATGCTGCCTTGGATGGCCTAAGAGATTCTCAAATGAGATAAAGGACATTCCTTGAGAAGGATGGGAAAGCCGTTTTCCTAACTCACTAGAAAAAAAAAAAATTTTAAAGCCTTATAATTGAATATTTGGGCTTCAGTTCAGTGCAAAGGGTGAGTCCTTTCAATGGTCTTTTAAACACCCCATTGCTTTTCACCTACATCAGCCCAAGTGGAATAGCAGAAGTAAACCTAGTCAGCATTCTTCCTTGCTCCATTATTATTCCTGCTGGAAAGAGGCAGAATTTCTTGCAGTGCTTTCCTTTGAGTGGTGCTTATTCACAGCAAGTCACAGTGGGAGTGGGTGGGAGGCAGAGTTCATTCATTTTTGTAGCATAACATAGAGCAGATTGTGTTTGGATTTCACTAGATATTTGTTGTTTTATGATTCTTTGCTTTATGTTGGAGAAGGGCCTGCAACAAAACTTTGATCCAAGGTACAAATCCACAGCCAAGATTTGAACTAAGCCTACAAAACTTTCTCCAGAACAGGCTGTAGCCCAGCATGCTGACTCTAGGAGCCTCTTGCTCTTCACATTGCTGATCATTTGATTCAGGCCTGTTTCTGTTTATTTATTTGACCATCAGCCTGCAAACAAACTCGGAGGCTTCAGGATCTAGTCCATAATTTCTTGAGAGTAACTCAGAGTAATTCCACCTACAGCAAAATAAACTTTCATTGATGCAATGCTGCAACTGTCAGGGCAGGACATAAGACCAGATGGACAAAAGGAGATGCAGTGTCAAGGAGGAATGAGATGAGAAGAGAGAGGTTATAAGCTGGGTACAATTTCTGATGTTAAACTCAAAATTAGCCAAATCCTCTGGTTCAATGAGTTTGTCAACAATTGCAGAGAAGCAGAGCAGCTGAAATGGGAAAAGTGGCTTTAATCTTCCAGTGTAATGCCATGGATTTTGCAGGGCTGTGGAAGGTCTCGGTTTCAGATGTTTGCTGTTTGCACCAACTTCTTGGGAACCTAGTCCAGGATGCTCACAAACACTGAGTCAGGACATCAGGCTGTAACTACAGGGGAAATGAGTTTTATCTGTTTGTAGGGAGGCATGACTCAGAGAACATAGTGAATTGCACAAAATTCTGTGGAAAAAGATTTTACAATTTCTTGCTTACATTTTGACTTCTGTAGCATAAATAGCATTGTTGCATAGTTAATTACCACTGCAATTAAGATAATTCATATTGTCCCTTAACTTTGCTCTCTCATGCTGTTTTCTGCAAAGCCACCAACCCTCGCCATGCCAGGGCTGCTGAAATTACAAAGAGCAGTGGGTGTCAACCACAGAGGGGAAAAAAAGCACTGAACATATTGCAACACTGCATTTGGCACAAGATAAGGACAGAGGTGCCAAGGTTTAGCCTTTTTATTTTCACAGAATAAACTCAGAAACAAACAGGTGCAACCTCCTAACCAGAGGAAAATCCACTCCAGATAAAGTCTCATGATCTCTCTTTGTGTGAGGATGTTTTATAGACAAAACCAGCTCAGACTAGAATTGGAAAGCAAATATAAGTAGTCCAAACAGTATTCCAGCAGAAAAAGATGCCAAGAAAGATGGAAGAGTAGGAAAACCTTAAAAAACACACAACAGATTATTCAGCTGGAAGACTGAGGTGGAATGAAGCTTTTCTAAGGCACCCATCTCACTTGATTGGGAAGTAGGTTCTGGCTCAATTTATCAAGAAAAAACCAATTTTCCCTAGAGCTAATGAAGTGTGTGGGGGTGAAAAAGTCCTCTTTCTTCTATATTGTATCACACATGAGCTTTCAGACCACCAGCTGAGGTTTAATTTGTGACCCAGCAGCGATGTAAAACCCCGAGCAGCTGCTCCTGGGACGCTTCCCGCGGGATCATCCCTTCGCTTGGGACTGACCCTTCTCTTGCGCTTTGCAGGAGTACCAGTATCAGCCACACGAGAGAAAAAAAAAGAAACAAGAACGTTAAGACTATCCAGCCCAATTGAGAATTTGCTCAGCTCCAAAGATCACACTGCATAAGGCAAAAAAAAATTATTTAATGACATGTTCTGGGTGGTTTTTAGTGGACTGAGTCACTGGAATAGCTGTGCCTTCCAAATCGGGGCAGGCTGGGCACACAGCGCTCGGCCGGAGCGCGCCCCGAATGCCACCTGCCGGCAGCTCCCGCCCGGGCCGGGACAGCGACAGCCCCGCACAGCCCCGGAATAAAACCACGGGACAGCGACAGCCCCGCACAGCGACAGCCCCGCACCGCGACAGCCCCGCACAGCGACAGCCCCGCACAGCGACAGCCCCGCACCGCCGCGGAATAAAACCACGGGACAGCGACAGCCCCGCACCGCCCGCGGGATAAAACCACGGGACAGGGAGCGCCCGTGACGCACCTGCGGAGACGGTGATTTAATCAAGGAGCAATTAAACGG
>VZTB01009776.1:426372-450723 GCA_013397245.1 Thryothorus ludovicianus | reverse complement strand
GCGACAGCCCCGCACCGCCCGCGGGATAAAACCACGGGACAGAGAGAGCCCCGCACCGCCCGCGGAATAAAACCACGGAACAGAGAGAGCCCCGCACTGCCGCGGAATAAAACCACGGGACAGGGAGCGCCCGTGACGCACCTGCGGAGACGGTGATTTAATCAAGGAGCAATTAAACGGTGCGGAACGGAGTGATGGGTGTGTGCGTCTGGAGTCAGTGCCAGCACAGCTACAAACCACGGTGAGCTGAGAACACAGATTTCGGCATTTCACTGCGATTTGAAACATGCAAATTGCCTTTTAAAAGTCTTTTGTATTAGGCGCTTACCTATAACATGGTGGCAAACCAAGACATTTACATTTTACCACATTAAGCAGAAAACGAGGTTCAGCGAGACAAAGATTTAGCAGTTGGTCTAAGAACAAAACTTGTCGGAAAAACATTACTGATAGGATCACAGACTGTTTGTGCTGGAAGAAAGATTACAGCCTATTTTATTCTAAATGGGACGCCTTCCACTCCTCCAGGTGGCTTCAAGTCCTGCCTGAGCTGGCCTCGGGCACTGCAGGGATCCAGGGGCAGCCACGGCTGCTCTGGGCACCTGCCAGGGCTGCCACCCTCACAGGGAAGCTTCTTCTCAGCGTCCCACTCAAACCTGCCCTCCCTTGTTCGAGATTAAGTGCTGGAATAACAGCCCTTGTTTCTGTCTTTCTGCCTAAGTGGCTCTACAGGTACCCACATTGTAACAATGAATGGATGAAAGGGAGGGGGGCATTTTGAATTCTGAGCACAATTTTATGGTGCATGGGTGGATTTTGCAGACAATAGAAAAGTGAATTTTTTTTTTAGAATTTGGTAAATAAATTAGGAATATCGGTACTTCCTGATTTTATAAAGTTCTGTTCCACTTATCCAGGCCTCACATTAGAAGAGCTGAGCATATTCTGAGATTAGCAGCTACTACCTGGTGTAGATGAAACTGAAAAAGAGTCAGGCAAAGTACAACTGATTCAAAGAGGACTTTTTGCCCTTTATTACCTTCTGGACAAGCATGGCTGATGCCCCATCATTGAAACAGTCAAACGGAAATAAAATAGGAGAAAAATTAGTTCTGGTCCACAAGGTCGAAACCTCAAGAAGAAAACAAAGCTATGGAGAGTCACATTTTACAGGCATAACTAGCAGAAACACTTGGAAAAATAAAGTCAGCAGAAAGTGATTTGTCAACCAGTTAGTTTTAATATAAAAGTTTTAGTCCAGTCGTAAGCTTAACTGTTCAAATGAAAATGACTAGTGGAACTGAAATCTTGAACAGGATGGTTTCGTTTCAACATCAAGCTCGTCGGGTGACAAACAGTCAGAATACACCTGTCCACACCCATGGTTGCCAAAAACTGCGTGTGGCTGTTGCCAAACACCAGCAGACATTGGATTTCCTGAGGCAGATCTTCTGGATGTCACAGCAGCTGGAGCTAGGGGGAGTTCAGCTGATTTCTGGCTAATTGTACACACAGGTGTATCTATAACATCTACAAGAACTCAGTGAGGACAGTGACTGAAACACCTTCTCCCTCTTCATGGACACTCCTGGACTCTCCCACCAGTGGAGAACTTTGCACACAGTGTATTATCACATCACATCTGCAGACACAGATATTTAGATTTTGATGATTTAGGCTTAGCACCTCTCAGGAGTACTAAATTAAACTCAAAACATCCTAAAAGTTGTGTAAAGAAAATACTGATAACCGTCAAAATTTTCCTGAATAAAAACCTCACCAAACCCCAAAATAACTATGTACATCCATGCCAATTGTAGCTTCTCAGAAAAAAAAAAAATGAAATGGCATGTAAAAAAAATAATGTGTTTAAGAATAACATTGTGAACTGTTATTCCTTCTGCCAGGAAGATACAGTAATAACTGTTTACAAACAGAAAAGACTAAGAAAGAAAACACCTCACCTTAGGGCAAATGAAGTTAAACAATTCTAGCAAACTATAGCAAAAAGGGGAAGTATTTGCCCTAAATTAACACAAAAGGCAAGCTGGAACAAAGATGGCAACTGTATTTTTGTCAGCCTCTTCTTATACAGTAACTGCCAGAAAGAGCTTGGAGTATATTACTATTATCTGGAAAAATAATAATAAACTCCCAATCTTCCCACCAAATTATATCACCACTAGAAGAGTTTTGGTCTTTTAATACCTAATCTAAGGCTTTATGCCTATATATTACAATTGGGAACTCGCTTGATGAACAGAAATTTAAAAAAGCAAATACTGGTCAGTTGGCAGAGGGTTTCCAGGCCCTGGGGTGTCACAAGGTTGGAATTCTTTGATCTGCATTTTGACTGACTGGAGCCAGCAATCCTGCTTCCAGAGACTCTCCCACAGGCATTTACTCCTGTCATCTCTTGTTCTCAGTTAATTTAGCCTTTAACAAACCCCTATTTTTGTTTCCAAACCTTTCACTTAAAGCTGTTCTCTCAGACTAATTCCTTTGAAACCATGCAAAAAAAGCTAAAGTATTTTTTGACTTCAGATAATTTCAACTCATATTCTGCTTTTTTTTTTTTAAGTTAACAGAGCTATGAATGAGTTAAGGCACCCAAATGCCCAGAAAAAAAAATAAATACCTTGGGCTAAATACAACAAAATGTTCAGCAGTCATTCAATTGCACAATCATCTCCCTAATTTGTAGCACAATGCTGCCAATGTCTTTAGGGATCCTAAAATACAAATACTAGAATCTCTGTGACTGTAACAGACAAAGCATCAACAAGACATTCCCAAGGTTCATTCTGGATTCCTGGCTCCTCAATGTAACTGCTACTCCTAATGTAATTAACATTTAGCAGCAAGATCAGCATGTTCTAAGAATGAAATAAATATTCACACAATCAATACTAATGGTTCAAAAGCTCAAACACATTATTGAAATCAATAAATTTCCAATCTTCCTTCTGTCAATCCAAGATTGCAGAAACGAGATCCTTGGCAACAACATTCACAGCTCTCAGGACCACAGAAGCTTCTGCAAATGAATTCTAGGCCTGAAGGTTTTTGGTCTGTGGTGCCTGTGAGGTGTTTTACTGTGTTCGGAGCTGGTAGTCTGTAAAGGGGAAAAAAAAACAACAAAAAACCAATTTTAGTAATTCGTCTCATTCAAAGGAGTAAAGCAGAGCAGCAAGTTGGGATAAAGTGATAAAATGCATTCTTATATTAATATATATAAATACAAGAATATGCAAGTATCAATAAAACAGCGACAGGGGGAATAGCCTTCAGCTGAAGGAGGGAAGTGTTAGATGAGATATTAGGAATAAATTTTTTCCTGTGCAGGGGGTGAGGCCCTGGGACAGGGTGCTCAGAGCAGCTGTGGCTGCCCCTGGATCCCTGGCAGTGTCCAAGGCCAGGCTGGACATTGGGGCTGGAGCCCCCTGGGACAGTGGGAGGGGTCCCTGCCCATGGAGAAGGAGATGAGCTGTAAGGTCCTTTCCCACCCAAAACAGTCTGGGATTCAACAATTTTATAAAATAAACTCAAATCTTTCTTTAGAATGATCATGAGAATGAGCTCTAAAGGGATAAAGGGTTTTGAGGGCAATCATGCCTAAATGCCAGGAAAAAAAAATAATTAGAAAAACAGAATAAAAAAAAAAGTGAAAAACAAACTAACTAAACAAATAAAAAAAAAAACAACAAACCAAACCAAAAACACACCAAACAAAACCAAAATGATAACAACAATACCACCCCAATAAAACCCAACCCCACCATTTTTGCTTGCTAAAAATCTAGTATTTTGTATTAGACAGTGTCTTATACATTTTAAGGCTGGCAGAACAGAATGATATGTATGAGCATATTGCTAATGATATGTTTGGTTTTAAATTTACCAAATTCCAGCTCAACTGGAAAACACTTGAACATCATTACCACTCTACCCCATTGGGTCTTTCATTAAGACACCAAAAAGGGGGGCTATAAAACAAACAGTGTAGTTTAATCTATTGTGTATCTAAACCAGATAGTTCCCTATTCAACAATGAGAGCTTCAATTTGCAGGTGTATTCTGGAGAAACAAAATGTTCCCTTCCTCTCACCTCCATTCTGGGTGATGTACCGGACCCAGGGCAGAGCCTGGTAGCCACTTTTCTCAATTATCTTTAAATAACGAACCTGCAACAAAAGATCAGTAAGATATAACTTATGTTGGCCAAGCAGCATGTAGCAAAAAAGAAAAGCAAAAAAACCTGACCCTTTTTATGGGTAAAAATCTGTCTTATGGATAAAAGTGAACAGCAATTATCAAGATGAAAAGCACCTCACGTGTTGGAGCCCAGCATGTGAATTTATCAGTTTCTGTTTTCAATCACTAACCTGGATTCCTGAAGTGGTGAAATATGGAATCTCAAACTTTACACTGATGGGAGGTTTTCCTTCCTTGTCTTCAGCTTCAACACTTGGAAGTCCAAAGTGTGCTCTCATCAGATATTCTTTTCCACCCTACCCAAAAGGGACAATATTTTTTTTCTTGAAACAAAAAATAAAGAAAAACAAAACAAAAAAAAAACCCCACAAAAAATCAAAATAACAAAACAAAAAACCCACCAAAAAAACTTGCAATGATACAAGTAGTTAATGTCAAACTGCTGAACTCCACTATTTATCCCAGCTCTTCTCCAGGGCTTCAAAGTGACATGTGTTTAAAAAAATCCTTTTTTTTTTTAAATAAAGACGCAGATCCAGCCTGAGGCATAATGCATTTTCTTCCAGCCTCATACTAAAAAATTCAGATTAAACAGTGACACACAGCTGCACTATCACACCATTAGCAGTGGACAGAGCTCATGCTCATGGAACCACCCAAGAAGTAGAGCCTGACAAAACTCAAACAGCTGCTGCTAAAGCCAGGCCAAGGATTACAACACCAAGAGGCAACACTCAAAAATCTGCTCTCTACCCGGGTTCTGAAAAAATATCCAAGTGAAACAAATATAAACAACATCTACTAGCAAGTTCCAATCTTTCCTCCACGGAAAAAGAGGAAGAGTCCACTGCTATTTGTCTGACACCAACAGAAATTTGCTTTTTAGACAGTTTAAATGTTAAGGAAATATTAACATTAAGTAATTATTACACTCTTGGTTGATAAAAGTAAAAAATTAACACTTGCTGGAAAAGATTTGATGGACCAGACAATTTCGCTGTTCTCTGGAACCCATTTGACACTTCCAACAGTGGTTTTAAACTTTGGCGAGTCTGCATCGTTTGGAACTGGGATGTGAATCTCCACATTGTTGGCAGTTGATCTACGCTTAAACTGACTCTTTGCCTAAAGAAGAAAAAAAATAAAGCAGAAAAGCAGGGTCTGAGTATTTCCATGATGCTGGCGAGCTCAGAGAGCTGTGAGACACACATCTCCCCTCCACCCCAACCTGAATCCTGAAACTCAGATCATAACTTACAAATGAAGTCTTCAAAGGTATCTAAGTCCCACAGAAATACTGAATACTTGTACAAAAAGTACAAGAACTTTGTACTGCGCATCAATCTTTGAAAACAAACAAAAGAAGGCCAAATGAGCCATGATTATTTAAGGATGTCTGACCTTGATCATGTACTCAATGCGGCTGTGGGAATGTTTCTCAATCACAGACTCAATCCAGATCAGGGGCTTTACCTGGTGGGGAAAAAACACATCACAGCTCTGAGTCTTACCCTGAGAAAGTCACTAAAATGTTGCTTTCCCATAAAACTACACTCAAGAAGTGAGCCACAGAGAAAATGCAGCCTGGGGTGTTCAAAATGAGAACTGTGGTTTTATAAGAAATAATTAAACAAATGAGCAAGCATTGATATACCAATGAGCAAATGTACAAGAATTACAGACTTAAAAATTTATGTCTCAGACTAATCCCCAATAACAAACACTTGCATTGGACAATATTGGATAGTTTAACATACTAGGGACTGAGCAATTTCTTTGCTATAGACCTTCTCCAGATTGAATTTTTTTACTTTTCTGAAACGAAGGTCATCTTTATCACCACGGCTGGCATACTCCCATAAAATTAAGTTATATAAATGCTGTTGTTAGCAAGCACAATGAATCGTTATACTGACATTATACAGCACAGAGCCACAGTATTTCAAAAAGTTTCAATAGCAATTGAAAATACAGAGATTTATTGCTAAGTAAAGGCTAAACTTTCTTCTCCCTCCAGAAGGAGCAAGCACGAAGTTTCACTATTAACAACTGACTTGAAAACCTATGTGCTGCCCATGTTCTAAGAAAAAAAAAAAAGAAGGTAAAGCCATGGTGGCTACAATCTAAACTATTCTCATTTTAAAAAGGCAAACATCCAGACTCACGTGTGTATTGAGACGATATGACATGAGCTCAAACTCTCCATCAGGTGGAATGAAGGAGATTGTCCTGTCGTTTTCAAAGCGAGACAGACGAACACACTGGTGAAACTTCACATCTTCCAGTTCTACTGATTTACTTTTCCCACCTGGCAGAAAACACACAGGTCACACAAACTACGGCCGAAGTCTCACCACAGCACAGCAGCTGCCTGCTGACATTCCTCCCTTTTAGCAAACTTTCTAGGATTGGGGCAGTGACCATCCCCTTGTCCTGGGCACTGCTGAGGCACCCCGAATCCTGGCATCAGTTTTGGGCCCCTCACAACAAGGAAAACATTGAGGGCTTGGAGTATGCCCAGAGAAGGAAAAGGAGCTGGGGAAAGGGCTGGAGCACCAGGAGCAGTGGAGGGAGCTGGGGGAACTCAGCCTGGAGAAAAAGAGGCTCAAGGGGAGCCTTTCTGCTCTCCACAACTCCCTGACAGTAGGATGGAGCTAGGTGGGGGGGTCTGGCTCTTCTCCCAGACAACACGGGACAGGACAAGAGGAAACAGCTTCAAGTTGTGCCAGTCCAGGTTTAGGTTATATTTTGGGAAAATTTGTTCACTGAAAGGATGGTCATGCATTGGCACAGGCTGCCCAGGGCACTGGTGGGGTCACCACCCCTGGAAGTGTTCAAAAAGCCTGTGGCACTTGGGGACATGGGTTAGTGGGGAATATGGTCAGCAGCTGGACTTCATGATTTTAGAGGGCTTCTCCAGCCTTCATGATTCTATGATTACAACGCTACCCAAGCATCCCAAAACTCAAGACTCCAGATTGCATCTGTCACGATTATCACGATGCTGCAACACTCACGGCCTGTGTTGTCAAAGAGAACTTTGTCATTCAACCCAAGGCGTAGCTCTGGCATTCCTGAGAGGAAAACTCTCATTTTAATGGATCCAACTATCTCACTCCGTAACACGTTTCCATTGGCACTGACCTGAACAAAGATGAAGAGGAATGCAAGGCATCTCTCATGTGGTACATTGTGCCATCAAGAAACACTCCCACCACCCTATTCCCCCCACCCTGGGTTTTCATGGATGTGTTTCCAAGGAGGAATTAATCCAGTCGAGCGAATTAGATCAGAGAGGAAAGGACATATCCAAAAATCATCAATACACACAATTAAAGCATTATTTGTACTGGATTTCCGTGGGGGAAATTAATGATTACATGGCTGTGAGTGTCACAGCACACCATCCACAGTCAGACTTATTGCAGGCTTTCATACAAAAAGCCTTTTTTAACGCTTCCTACTACAATTCTCACACAAAAGTTAAAGTACAAGGCACCCACCAGAAGGTTAACAGACTCTATGACATCCAAGAACACCTCATTTTTCCTGTATTTTATCCCTTCTGATCTCCACGAAACAGCGTTTGTAACAGTGGCAGGTGGGCGTGGGGCTCCAGTTTCAAGTTTGTGGCCTTCCTGAGTGATGTACCTTCACAACCATAGAATTGGCATGGGAAAAAAAATTAATATCTTTGATAATTACAACACACCAAAACATTTGTTTGCCTATGGAAAAAGGCTCAAAACATTCCAAGGGCCTTGTCGCTGTAAGTGATGCAGAGTGATACTTACTCTTGTAAAATTTTACTATCAGTGGTTTGTGGATAACCAAAATCCATAAGCTCATCTAACAACTCATAAATAATAACAAAATTATCCCTAATGCTCTCTTCTTCCAGCTCCTTGAAATATTCAGAAAAAACCTGAAATGCAACAACAGGAGGGAGAGGGAGAAGAAGGACATTAACTGAGGAAGCACAGCATGTGCAGAAGGTATTCTTGCATCTAAAATAATAATCTTCCAAAGTTCCAACCCAAACACCATACTTCCCAAACAGCATTCTGTTCAGATCAGCCCTAGGAAACCCACCACAATTAAAACAGAGAATCCTAGAAGAAACTATTACGAAAATTATTTACTCTGGAGAATACATTTTTCACGCCAGGTACAGATGAAGCAAACACAGGATCTGTGTGAGGCACCAATTCACAATCTCCTCCAGGTGCTGAGGTCTTGTGTTACTATCTACAGCACCATGCCCCATCCTCTGCCTACACAGCTACAAAATACCAGTGCCCTTATTAGTGGTTAAGATACTTCTACAAAATAATCAAATATAAAGTAAAAATGCTATTACTGAAGTTCTTAAAAAATGTGAAAGCTCTATGCACTTCTATTTAGACAGAAAAGAACACAAAGGTTACTTCTGAAAAATACTCACCTGAACTACTTTATATAAAAATGAAAACACCAGTGACACACAAGCATTTTTCTTAGAAGTTGCAACAACTGATAAATGATGTTCAGGAATGTGCATTTTTAAAAGTCTAGTTTTTAGGTGATTACAGTTGCCTAGAGTTCTGCTTTAACAACTTAACAGCACCTATGATCTAAGGAGATATGAAGATAAGCATTACAGAAGTCGTTAATTAGAGTAAAATTAATAAAAACACTTTTCTGGACCTTATGCTGCTGGTGCATATTACATTATGTAAAGTATAAACCCCCCCTTATTTAATATAACCAACTTTACTGAATATAGCCTCTTTATGCCACTTCACCCATTCTTTAACTTGCTTTTTGACATTAGAAAACCAAACCAGCAACTGTTGGCATGTCAGCACATCTGTAGCATAAAGGATACGATACAGGTTGTTATGTTTAATCCACATGAAACGAACGCCTCCATGTGCTAGGATAGGAGAAAGTGTCCCCTCTTCTTCCTTTTCCATAAGGATTGGCATAAAATGTTCCACCTCTGACATGTCCACATCTCCACGATAATTCCGGCAGATCAGAACCTATAAAGAAAGCAACTAAATCCTTGCTTTTTTCTCTTTCAAAGGGATGTTATCATGCAAGACACACAAACGCTTGAAAGGCTCCTTTAAAGTCATCCAGCTTCCCTCGAGCCTCTTTGCACTTATAAGTGCAAATCACAATGCCAAAATACTTTGCCGATGAGAACGCAAATACCGATATTTAATTGCGAAGTCATGTATTAGTATTTTCCAAACCTATCCTTCCCCTATTACTGTTCACGCTCTAACAATGACTTTAGGACAGAAAAACACGCGACTCTCCGAGGCAAAGCAGATACAACGGCAGAGATTAATTCCCCCGGGGATGCCGCCTCACTCAACATCCCTACCAGCGAGGGGCTACAGGCCAGAGCTCCGCCGCCCCCGCTCGGCTGCTGCGGGGCTGGCAGCAAGGCGGCGCCGGGAAGGGGAACCCGGCCCCTGTAGCCCTCACAGAGGCAGCGGAACGCCTCGCTCCGCGCCGGTCCCGCCGAGTCGCCGCGGCCGGGCCTCACCTTCCCCTTCAGGTCCAGCACATAGACGGCGCTGGCCGACATCGCCGCGGCCGGGCCGGGCCCCGCCCGCCTCCCGCTTCCGCTTCCGCGGGAAGTGACGTCACGCGCTGCGCCTGCGCACAGCGATCGGCGCCTGCGCACAGCGATCCGCGCGCTGCGGCGGAAGGACACCGCGAGCGGCGACAGCGCTAAATAGTCCCGGGGCTGAGGCGGGCCCCAAACACACACCGAGTACCCCGCGGGCTGAGAACAATATTCCGATTTAAGAGGCGCGTTAGGATGTCGAACATCAAGATAACACGCCATCCCTCGGAAGGGGTGAGAATCGTAAAGGCAGGCTTCGTGGAAAACTCCACACACAAACTTTGCTCAGCGCACTGCCCCGGTTTTATACGTATATGAGCACCAAAAAAAGGATGAAAGCAGCGTTTTAATAAGTTACATCGAAGTTACAAGTTGCAGCAGACCCCTCTGAAAGAACTCAAGACAAAAATGATACTGTTTTCCAAAAAAATTGGATTCAGTACCCAGTGCACAGCAAGCCAGTAATTAGACACTCGAGAGAGACGCTGATTATTTATTTCAGAGTTGCACAAGCCTGCGTGCTCCAGGGATTCCAGAAATTCAGCACATCAGCGATCAAAACTTGAACATAATTTAGAGCTTGTTTGGCTGCTCTATTTCACAGATTAACCCTCCCTTCATGCTGATTAGGCTTGAAAGTATACAAAGATCAAATATCAAAGTATATCCTTTTGTAAGACAATTTTACATCACTCATATTTTGCAACATGGCCTCTTCATAACAGAACGTGATAGAAAGTTATTATACAAGTCACATAACTTAGGAGAGAAACTTAAATGTGAGACTGCAGACTCTTCACTTCAAAAAGTGAGAACTGCTAGAACCAAAGAAATAAAGGAATGCTTTCCATCTGGCTCACAGCAATTACTTTTGTCCTTAATCCCACTATAAACACTAAAAAAACCCCAGCCCTCTGCATCGACGTAAGCCAGAGCTCCTCAGCCCAGAGGAGATATTGCTGTCTCCCCTGTTTGGTTTTAAAAAACAACACTATAAATTAAGACAGTATAAAGTCATAAAAGCTCAGAAGATGTATTAGACAATATGGAGAAAAGACAGATTTACATGGCAACCCTGCTTGATACAAACAAAACACAACTCCAGCTCCAGAGCCGTGAAAAGCAGTCCGGTCATTTAGTCCAGCTGACTTTGGGAATGTCATAATGCTCAGTCAGAGTATCCAAGTGCCTGTTGAAGTCCTGGAGGAGGAAAAGAGAAAGAAAATGGGTTCTGACATCACCAAGCTGAACCACAAGCCCCTCTGCAAAGATGCTTGTGTTCACAAGGTGAAACAGTTCCTTCAGCCCAACAATAAGGATACGCTGACCTGAGGAACTCGGGATGGTTTTGCTCACCTCCACTCGCTGCTTGTGGGTTTTCGACGCTTTCTTCAGGATCCGCTCCATTTGCTGCAGGAGACAGAGGGGCCGGTTAGTCCCGGCACTCGCAGCCCCTTCAGCGGCCGCAGCCGGGGTGGACGGGGGTTTTTAAAGCCTTACCCTCTTCTCCTGCATCTTCTCGTAGGCCACCTGCGCCGGGGTCCGCTTGTCCAGCCCGCGCTTCTTCTCCTCCTCCTGCTTCTTGCTGCTCACGATCTGCTCCAGGATCTGGGCCTTGTCTTTCGCCTTCTTCTTCTTCCTGCGGGGAGCACCCGGTCAGCGCTCAACCCCGGGCCGTGTGTCCCCTCCTCGCCCCCCGTTCTCCCGGCCCCTCCTCACCGCCCCCCGTTGTCCCCGGGCTCGCCCCGACCCCCTCACCGCTTGCCGGCCCCCAGGGCCCCCCCGCTGCCCTTCAGCCGCAGGGGCCCGCGCTGCACCGCCTCGTAATCCGCCATGGCGAAACGGCCGCGCCCGCGCCCCCTGCCGGCACCTCCGTGAGGGGAACCGGTAACGAGCCCCGCCCGGCCCCTCCGCGAGGGGAACCGGTAACGAGCCCCGCCCGGCCCCTCCGTGAGGGGAACCCGCAACGAGCCCCGCTCGGCTCCTCCGTGAGGGGAACCGGTAACGAGCCCCGCCCGGCCCCTCCGTGAGGGGAACCCGCAACGAGCCCCGCTCGGCTCCTCCGTGAGGGGAACCGGTAACGAGCCCCGCTCGGCCCCTCCGTGAGGGGAACCGGCAACGAGCCCGCTCGGCCCCTCCGTGAGGGGAACCGGCAACGAGCCCGCTCGGCCCCTCCGTGAGGGGAACCGGCAACGAGCCCGCTCGGCCCCTCCGTGAGGGGAACCGGCAACGAGCCCGCTCGGCCCCTCCGTGAGGGGAACCGGCAACGAGCCCGCTCGGCCCCTCCGTGAGGGGAACCGGCAACGAGCCCGCTCGGCCCCTCCGTGAGGGGAACCGGCAACGAGCCCGCTCGGCCCCTCCGTGAGGGGAACCGCGCTGGAGCCCGCCCGGCCCCTCCATTAATTAGTTGGAACACACATCAGCAGATGATGCAGAAGAGAGTGAGTAGACTTTATGAGTACTACCTACAGTACAAGCTACCATCAGCATTAGTGTATTACAACAATGTGCATTAAGCGAAAACAGTGGCACAGGCTGCCCAGGACAGTGGTGGAGCACCATCCCTGGAAGTGTCCAAAAAACGTGGGTATGTCACTCGGGGACATGGTGCAGCGGTGACCTCGGCAGTGCGGCAGTAATGGTTGCACTCCATGATCTAAGAAGGCTTTTGCAGCCTTTACAATTCTGACTCTATAAAATGTGAGAAGGAAAAGAGATGGGGCTACCAAATTTCCATAATTTACTGTTAAATTTTAGAGAAGGAAAACACTACTAACGCTTTTCAGTTAATTCACCATATCTGAAGGCATGAAAAAGCAGGATCCCCTGGGTCTAGCTGCGACTGAAGGGCACTAATGAGCAGTTATTAGTCATTTGGCTAAATCCTGTAACCCGAGTCTTCGTGGGGCACACAGGAGACGGGTGAATGCTGCTGGATAAGAGCTTCAAGCAGCCAGACTAAAGATTTGATGAAATGCTTCTATTATGATACTTTACTGCCTGTAGAAGTTGGTTACCTGATCCTCTGCTGTACCTGAGCCTCATTGTTGCAGCTTTTAATAACTGAATATCCAGACGGCGTATAAAGGTGCCTTTGAGGAAACAACTGACAAGAGTCAGTATTCCCAGCTCAAAATGGGCAACAAGCAAACCATTTTCACTCAAGAGCAACTGGATGCATATCAGGTATAAAGCAAACTAAATGGCTGTTTGGAAAGAACACTGAATAATAGCAAAGATGCTGTTGGGTTTTTTAAAACAACATATTTTTAAAATTAATAAGTAGAAGTACTGAATTGCAGCAAAGATTTTAGTAACATAGTTTGATTTTTACATCAAAAGGAAGGGTTATAAAATACTTCTAATTATGTGCCAAAAAGAAATCTTTAATGCTTACACTACAGTATAACTTCATTTAAGTCACTGCATGGGAAAAGTTTGGGCCAACGCATGCTAAAAGGTGTCATTACATGTTATACTTTTTCTTATTTCATAGGACTGCACATTCTTCACAAGGAAGGAAATTCTGAGGTGAGTCTTCTGTATGTGTGTTGTGAGTAGAGAGCAGAGATTATTGTAAAGGCAGGTTACATATGGGGTAAGGTATTAAAAAAATAATTTCTAAATGGATTTACTCAAATTTAAAGTGATATCTTGGGGCAATCGGAGCATTTTTTCATTTACAAACCCTATCCTAATCTGAGTCAGAATTCTAAATTTTGTATTAATGCACTACTGCCTCTTTATTTATTAGAAATAAATATAATGAATTATGTCTTAGTGGCAGTGACATCCACGGTTCTCTCACATGGTTTTCAGACAGATGCTTCAGAGTGTACTGTTGTTCTCTGGGATACTTTGCTGGTGTCAAAAAACTTATTGATTGTGTCAAGTTTTCTTCATGTTTTCTCGTAAATTATTACGCTGCTGTGACAAGATGCATTTTTCCCAAAGCCTTCATGTGCCCCATTGAACTCCTTATTTAATCTCTAGCCAAAGGATCTGATAAAGATAGGATCAGGATTCTGTTCAGGTGAGAATGACAGTCCTCACTGAAAACATGGACTTGTCCTCCTCTCATAAGTATTTGGGTGCATGTCCTGTGTAAACATTTTCACCTAACAGTTCTACAACGAAGCTTTGTATTTTTCTCCAGTTAAACTACGTTGCTTGTTTTAAGTACGGTTTTTCCAACAAAGACATACTAACTGTTGCTTAGTTACCAATTTCCATCTGGTAACAGATGCAAAGCGTGAAAAACGAGGTGGGAAAACAAAATACCTTGTTGCCAGAAGCCTAAAGAGCCCGTCCAGCCAACGAGCCTCTCTCTCTCTGTGCCTCAGGCTGTTTTACAGGTACCGAGACCTGGCCCCGCAGCTCGTTCCCCTTGACTACTCCGAGAGCCCAGCCGTGACACTGCCTTACGAGCTCATCGGCAGCATGCCAGAGCTCAAGGTACCCAGCACACCACTCGAGTGACCCTTTTCAGTTTCATCTACCCTTTCTGAATAATTCATGCACGACTAATTGCTGGGAGGCTGACATAGAAATGAATTTGGGCTGGCCAAGTCACAAGTCTTTCTAGAAGCTTCTAGTAATTCCCAGAAAACACCCCGAAACGAGCACAAAGGTTAAACAGAGTGCAGCTGTGTCTGCTTCTGACACAGCATTAGACAAGAACTTAAAGGCAGAAAGGGGAGAATTTGCCAAAAAGGTGTTCCAACGAAAATAATCTTGCTCTACTTGCCTTACCTGCACTGAAATCCATGCTAGTAAGGATGACCTTCCCTTGCTCCTGTGCTCTGGTTCCCAGGACAACCCATTCCGCCAGCGGATTGCAGAGGTGTTCTCAGAGCATGGAGATGGCAATATGACTTTAGATGATTTTTTGGACATGTTTTCTGTGCTAAGTGAAATGGCTCCCAGAGACTTGAAAGCTTATTATGCTTTTAAAATTTACGGTGAGTGAGAAGCATAAAAAGTAAGTGGGGAAATTCTGCAGCTTCCTGTAGGGCTGCAATGGTGACTTTGTCACCATAATGATTTCTAAGTTACCATTTCATTTTACTGCACTTGAATGTTTGTTCTTCCTCTAAAAGCTTCTGGGTTTCTTCGTCCTTTTCTTTCTAATTTATTTGGTATTAGGATTTACTACAAAATTTACAACTTGAAATTATCTGCAGTTCTCAAGAGCTGATCAACATTAAGAAGTATTTCTGTCTGAGGGGCTGCTTGGAAAAGTCCAACACAGGGGATTTGCCTGCTCATGAATCTGTAGGGTGAACTTGGGAGGGGGAGGCAGGGGAGCACACTGCAGCCTTTTTTCTCCAAGGACAAATGAAAAGATTTTTTTAAAAATACCATTTACAGTTACTTTCTTTACGATCAGCTAAAGACAAACAATATATCAAACCCACACAATCTTGCTGGAATTATTTAATGATGGCTAGGCTATGTTTAGCCATTAAATTACAGTTGTTACCCTTACATATGAAAAGGAGAAATGAAAAGATTTTAATTTTGTAACTAATTTATTTTACAAATAGATAGAGGTAACTTAATTTCTGATTTGAGAGTTCTACTGATAAAAATCCATCACAGCAAGGGAAGCAAAACCTTATACTGGGTCTTGGCAAACATCCGTGTAAAATGCTAACTTTTGTTGCTTGAAATTGTCTCCTTTGTCAGACTTCAACAATGATGATTACATATGCAAATCAGATCTAGAGAAAACTGTTAACAAATTAACCCGAAACGAACTGACCCCAGAAGAAGTCAGCCTTGTGTGTGAAAAGGTGATTTACGAGGCTGATGTGGACAATGATGGCAAGCTGTCCTTGGCAGACTTTCAGCATATGATCATACGAGCTCCAGATTTCCTCAGGTAATATTTGCTTTTAGTTTCTAACACAACGTTCTGTTGGTTTCCTTGTCAGAAGCCTCTGAAGTGTGTGTTTACACCTCCTCAGCATTTGCAGATCACCACTCTTCCCTCACAGGTTCTAGGAGAACTGCCCACTGCCAACAGTGCAAAAATAGATGCTTGAAAAACCCAGAGGCTTCTTGACTTGCTTTTGAACTTCTGAAGTACTTCTTACATAACAGAAGGTCCTTGTAACTTAAAAAGTTAGTATTAGCACTTAGGCTGCATTGATAAATGCATGAGATTTGCTCACTCAATGCTTAACATAATGTGGTTTCTGATGCACATCTTGCACAAAACAACACTCAAAACTTGCATTTATTTAATGCACCCAGTCTTTACAAATGTTTTGAAAAGTAAAGTTTCCAATTTATCACAGAGTCCTACAATTAACTGTACTAAATCCTTTAAACAGAGTGGTACATAAATGATCATGACTTCCTTTTTTTAACAGCACCTTTCATATTCGCATCTGAATCTAGTTAACCACGGGGACAGGAGCACTTCTGGGACTTTCAACAGCTATCACTTCACCTGAGATTACCAGCCATGAAAGCACAAGATGGGGCAAAGAGGACAACTTCTGGTAACTGAACCAGTCAGAGAACTGTCTTTCGTCTCTCTCTTTAAAAGGAACAGTTCATCAAGCTCTTCATCAGGATTTCCCTGTAATTTGGCAAAAAGTCTACCCCTCACCCTCAACTAGAGCAAACCTGGCCTGGACAGGCAGAAGGGAAGTATTTTTTTTGAAGTGCAGATACCACCAGGTAGTAAAGGAACTTGTATCTAACTATAACCTCTAAAAATTCACCCAAAAATGCCTTAACCAGTGAAAAAATCCCTTTAGTTTCATAAGCATAAATAACTCCTCTGATTATTTAAGGTCTTAATAAATGGTCCAGTGAATCAATTCCTGGAGTATTCTCCCACAGTGCAGGACTTAAAATGAAAATGTCAGCACAGTTTAGAGACAAGAGTCTATTGCAGGTCCTGTCCCTCTTCTTCATTTTCAGAAATCCCCTATTTTCCACACCCACCCAGGTTGCTATGCACAAATGATGAATAGGACTGAAAACTTAAGTTTGTAAAATTCTCTTTTGATAAGAAGTTTATTTATGCAGTGCTCAGGGTCCTGTACAAGAGAGTAAAAACAGAAATACTGTAATAAACAAGTTCTGTTTTAATACAAACATAAACATCAATGAGAAGTGTTTAAGAAAGCAGTTGTAATGTGGGAAGGGTGGCAGCCAAAAGTGATCATTTGAAAAATACAATTTACAGTTATTTTTACAAATTTTGGGGTGCATTGAATTCCTTTCAAAACAAAGTCGTAAGTCCCAACTCACTCAATGTAGAGCAGATGATTCCTGCAGAAAGGCTGGAGAGACCAGTTAACCAGCCAGTAACCTTAATTAACCACAGAAACTCTAGAGATGAGTAAAGGATGGGTCAGGGAGTAAGGCAGCCTGGAACACTCAGACTGCAGTTACCATTCATGTTCCTTTGAACAGATCTTTAGTTCAGCTAGAAACAAAGACACAAGTTAGTCATCATTCTTCCTCAAGCCCTTCAACTTCTCCAAGTACAAAGGAGCCCATCCTCACACAGCTGCTTGTGCATTCCCTTGGCAAGTCCAAGAGAACAAGAAAGCATGGCAGTTTGGAGCATGATCATCAGCCAAACACACCACCACAACAACCCCTTAGCAATCAGCAGGGAGATGATCAGCATCTCATATGAAAGGAAAGACCAAATAATTTTCAGCAGCAGTAAAGAGACTCACAATAATCCATAGGATTTATAAATCTGAGGCTGGAAGTCTGATAGTGGCATAAGGTTCTGACGTCAGGAAACATCAGCTGTGCCTTTTAGTACAGGACAGAGACAACGTGAGTGTGAAGTGTTAGAACAGCAGCTCCACCATTTATTGATAGACTGACAGGTGTCCACCCCAAGGAGTGATGACTGTGCAACCAGCCTCAAAAATAAGGTCAACCACAGAATTCCATGATTCTCACTAAATTAAGGGAATTTGAGGTCATGCTCAAAAAGGGGTCTGTTTCTCTACAAAACAAATGTTAATCAATTACCTGACATTTTAGTGGTATTTAGACACTAAGAATGTGTAGTAAGCACAGTTTTGCAGATTTTGTACCCAATTTTCAGTTTTTTCTCCTTAGCTGAAGAAAGCTTAGACACAAGTAGATTACTGTATGTATTTACACAGTACTTCTCTGACAATTACATTTTCCATTACATTCATACTTAATAAACACAGTAATTGAATGATGTGATGGAAACATGCTGTACTTCCTAGATTTGATGCCTGTGTTTAGTGACAGAGCTAAGCCCAAGTGCAGTGCAGTGTCTTCAACCTTTTCCTCTCTTACACTTGCATTTTAGGTTTCATGTTGCTTACACAGATTTCATGTCTGTGTAGAGCCTTCATACCTAGAAGTACAGTGATGACTGCAGTCACAGTAACTGTGTAAGACTTCCTGAGATCAAGAAATAATGTTGTTGTTCGTAAACCCAACCATTTCAAAGGAAATACTTTTATAATTAGGTATATAAACACATGCAACAACCAGGGTTAAGTTTAAACTGAAGGTATTCACATACAACTTCAGATTTAGAAAATGAGTGAAATATCACAATACCATCCTTCACGTTTTACCCACTTGTAACTGAATATGGTTTGCTTTCTCATCTTGAGATGAGTTATTGATACAGTCCACATGCAAGAACCAGCATCATGGCAGACCCATGGTATCAATTCAAATAAACCACCAATTTTTCCAGTCTGAAAAATAAATTTGGCTCAATATCTGGCTTTATAAAGCACAAGACAGATGCAAGACAATCTATAGTTATTACTAAGCCAGAAGCACATTGTTACACAGTTATGTAGGAAATTCAGTCTGTTTTATCACAGCCCCAGTTGTGCCTCAATCATTTCTTGACACACACACAAACTTTAAAGAAACAACCTTAGCTCAAGACAGAAGTGCTGCTGGTCCAGTTTACACGTCTGTGTTAACTACAGTCTGAAGCACACACTGTTTCTAGAAGCCTCCCCAGTAACTTAACATGGTTTTATCCTACAAATACATCTGCGTGTAAATCTACTACAGGGCATGTTCATCAAGTCCTCACGCTAAAAAGCCACAAGTAAACAAAAAAACCAAACCATCATAAGGTTCTGGTTAGAAGAAAGCTTTAATCAGGACAGAGATAATCTAAATGCATCTAAAATGCATTTTTATAAACCAGTAACTTACACAGTGAAATATTTTTCCATTTTAGAACAGGCAGTATTCCTGTTAGGCCCAATTGCTGCATGCTGCAGATTTATAGAGTTTAATTGTGAATCCAACAGATATTTAACTACAGCAACACTTATTAGTGCTACTCAGAGGCCCAGAGTTCAATATCACAAACTTGAAGGAAACAAAACTGGTGAGTAAATTCAACTTCAAAACCAACTTTAATTTTCCCCTTAAGTGCAGTTGTCAATGTAAACAAAGCAGGTCTCAGTTGCAGCAGCTGCAGGACTCAGCTGCAGTGTTCCCTGGGCTCAGGTGCACCTCACTGCAATCCCTGGCCAGCAGAGGCTCTCTGGTCAGTAAGCACAAAGCCAGGCTCACAGCCCCTGACCTATGAGCAGCCACCCCCTGAGCACTGCACCTGGCTGTGTCCCTGCCCACAGGGGGTGTGCTGGGCTGGGTGGGTGGCACTGGGTGGCACAGGCTGTTCCTGTGAGGACTGGCTGTGCACTGCACTGCTGCCCAACACCCAGCAGCAAGGCCAGGCTGAGAGACAGCCTCTCCAGAAACTGCTCTGATGTGCAACATTTATGTGCATATGTGAGCAAGTGTGCTTGGGAACACGACTGGGAGCAGTGCAATGCCTTTCCTTGTCATGATTTAAAACTACCTCCTATGTCATGATAGGGCTGCAGTCATTGCCAGCTGGAGAGTGGTAAAGCCACCCACTGTAAGATGACAGATTTTGTGTAAGTGTCCTGGCCTGACCCTGGTTCTCCAAAAACAGATGACAGATCATCTGTACAGGTCTCAGTGTAGCCATGAGCTCCTGTTAAAAACATCTGAATGTCTGGAGCACTTAATTAAGCACAATCAAGTCTAGCATGAATGAATTACCAATGGTAAGGACCCATTCTACTTACAGCACGCATTCTTTTTTAAAAAATATAGAGATTCCTTTGAGAAGAACTTTTTTAAAATTTCAGTTGTACTTGTGGATTGTCTGGAGTAAGACAACTGAGTAAGAGACAGGCAGATAAAGGAGTTTCTCTGTAGTAGTAAAGAGGTGGAGCTGCAGAAAGCTCCCTCGTACCTCCTGGGAAGGCATCAGCCTGCACTGCTCACTTCAGTGCATTTCTGGGATGGGCTCCTGCCACTGCTCTGTGTGCAGCTACACAGGGACATGCACATGTACCATGTATGCACACCTGTACTTCATGCACAGTGGCATTTAAGTTTCTTATTTTGATCACAACTTCATCTTTCTAAACTGGCTCTGAAGTCTGTCAGCAGTGGTGCTGCATCCCAGGTCACGTCATCTGTTCTTCCTCTGCTACCCATGCCCCAGTGGCAATCTGACAAAAATAAACTTGCTTCATCTCCAAAATTGAAGAGTTAGACAATTACCAAAATAAACCATTTCTTATTTAGATGGTCACAAAGTGACAAGGTATGTTGGGAGCACTAAGTCCACAGAAAGAGGAAACCTCACTTAGCACAGGCACAGTCCAGCTCAGGTTAAGGCCGTGTCCCTCACAGAAGAACACATCGGAAAAAGCTGCTTTTCTTTTGCTGGTCTTGTGTGATTTTGACTCCCTGGTTACTTCCTTGAGGGCTATTGCCTTCCTAAAGATGGAAAGAATATCCAATTACTTATTTATACTTAACAGAATCTTCCATACTTCATCTGTCATTCTGTTGAACCAAGTCTGACATACACAAAAACCCTTCCCACAATTAATAAGAGGCTTCTCTCATTTATCTGTCTTATACCACCCACAACAAAAAAACTGGAGAATGGCATCTGCAGCTTTTGGCTTCAGCCAGCTCACACTGTGCCTATCCCTCAGCTTCCATCAACTGAAAGACAGCTGAGATTGAAAACAAGTAAATTACAGGGCATGTCTGGCTCTTGCTGAAAGGCCTAGGAATCATCAGCAAGACCCAAAACACCCCACTGCATCAGTTCATGTCTGGTCACATGAAGGTGAAAATACCAGTAAGAGCAGAAAGAATCTTCATTAGCTTAATCTCATATTCCTTAAGGAACAATCCAACATCACTGTGCAATTATTTGTTGTAAAAAGACAACCCAATTGTTACTCAAGATATTCATGCAAAGATTATCCAAGACCATTAATCATTTACTTATTCTTAAACGGCTTGAAGTTTCTACCCTGAAAGCATGGTGTATGCCTCTGTATCTCTTAATTTATGATTTTCAGACTGCAAGAGCAAGAAGTATCACTAAACTGCTCTACCCCCACCTGACTTTTAACAAAACAAGTAACAGATAACTGTATTTAGAAAACCTCAACCATTGCACCTAATTCCTGAAATGCAGAGACAGACAATGTCATAGAACAGCTTGACAAACTAAAAATACATTTCCAGAACTTTCAGTGATCTTCCATGAGAGACTATGACCTATTTTTATACACTTCTTGCTATGTGGCTTTTGGTTTGATTTTTTTCCCCTATTTAAATCCAGCATGGATGAAATCAGTTACTCACCAATTTTTTGTCCATTTTTGCTTTGATATCTCTTGCAAGAGTGAAAAATGCCTGTGACAAGTCAAATAGTTAAGTGTTATGGGGTAAATAAGATGTTTTTTAACAGTTTTGTTTAGCAATAAGCTGCCTTCCCACATACTAGACAAGAACATTAGGCTTTCAGGTTTTCATACTCCTTCTCTAGCCCCACAACCTTCTTTCTGAGCCCCAAAGCCACACAGGCACCCCCAGCCAGGGTCTGTGCTGCAGGAAAGTTCTTAACAACCCATCTGTGGTACCCAGCAATGGAGTTCTGCATCCCACCAGGATGGGCAGCTGTCCACCCCGCTGATTTGCACAAAGAGGACAATAAATACAAGAGAAAAGCATCAGTACTTACATTTTCTATGTTTATATTTGCTTTTGCACTGGTCTCCATGAATTTAATCCCAAAACTTGCAGCAAGCTGAACAAAAACAGATTGCACATTAGTTGAACAACTGCAGGAACAATTGCAGGTGCTCCAAACACACCCCTGGGTACAGCACTTGTCCCTGCAGCCACCAGCCAGTGGAGCTGGGGATTTACTCACACAGAACAATTTGCAAAAATTAGGAACTATGTCTTGCTGCAATTGGCATCTGTTGTCACTGTCTTTGCTCTGCTCTTTTGTTTCTTGCACAGATACATTGTCAGTTGCCTAACAACCACAAATGCAGAAGAAAAATGCCTCAACTAAGTAACATCTGACATCAGAAAAGACAATCCCATCTACCTTGTCCAAGTGGCTTTCAACCAAAACAGACATTTTCTCCATGTCCAACTCTAGCATCCTTTTAGAAAGAACCTGCTTATTGCCTTGCATCTGTTAGATAATTGACAAGAATCCTTAACACAGGTTCTGCTTTTGGTGGCAGTGGGGAAAAGCATTGCCATGACAGCTTGGGGAATGTTCAGTCATTCCACCCAGGGACACTGCTGTGGCACCATGGCAGCATGAAGACAATTAGTGCAATTTTTAGACTCTGAAAAGCTCAAGTCAAAATACATCAAAGCCACAGCACTTACCTTCTCCCCTTGCTCTCTAGAGACTTGTCTTTTGTCATTTGCATCACATTTGTTCCCCAGGATCATTTTCTCAACATCTGGAGAGGCATGCTGAGACAAAAATAGACCAGAGACTTGGGCTTGGCTTTTGTAGATAACCATTGTCAGACAGACGAGGCACCCATTGAGTAGCCAGCACAGAGATGCCAGTCCTGAGAATCACAGATTTCCAGGATCCCCCAACCCCTCATCCCAGCATGACCTGCACCATGGCAGTTCCTGGATCAGCTGTGGCAGGAAACTGTCACATTAGGTGCCCTCAGAAGTACAGGGGCTACTGCCCTCACAACAAATCACCGTCAGCCAAGGCATCACAAGAGCTATTACTGATTTCTGTCCCACTTATCTTCCACAGACCCTGCAGCCCATGACGAAATATAATGCTTCTGAAACAATTAAGCTTCAATTACTTACAGAGGAAGACATGAGACCTTTAACAGTCAGTAATAAGTAAAGAAAGAAATTACCTCTTCAATATTCCTCACCCAGTTCCGAATATTTTCAAAAGACTTTTCATTGGTGATGTCATATACTAACATAATGCCCTAAATGTAAAGAACAAGAAAGATTGTTTCAGTGGGAGTTAGAGGTTTATCCATAGCAGAGTAACTCAACAGTGGTTATTTCTAACAACTGGTTCCCAGTTAATGGCAGTGACACAAAGTGTGCAGGACACATATTTATAGAGTGAAACATGGAGGAAGCTGCTTTAGCAGTTCCGTATTATCCCAGCACAGCTCCAGCACCACTTGGAGCAGCAGCACAGCTGTGAGTGTCCAGCCTGGCAGACCTCACGCTGGGAAGGGTCAGCTGTGAGTGGACCATGTCAGACCCAGCTGGGTTCACCCCGACCCCTGAATCACCAACGTGCTCCTACCATGGCTCCCCTGTAGTAGGCGGTTGTGATGGTCCGGAACCGCTCCTGCCCCGCCGTGTCCCTAGAACACACAGAACCTGCGGCTCAGGCAAACCAGCTCCACATTAGCTCAAGTTAACACTACCGAAAGATTTAAATAAATTTGAACCAGTCTTCAGCGCTAGAACCACCTTTTGGCTTCTACGATACCACAGACTACTAAACAGCATAACTGGATAAAAACCTCACACATCCCACGCACACCACACAGCCCCAGCTATCAGCTGCTCACTGCTGTGGAGAAGCCTTACCAGATCTGCAGCTTGATTCTCTTGCCATCGAGCTCTATCGTTCTAATTTTAAAGTCGATACCTGAAAGGAGAACCGATTACTTTACTCACACGTCCTCCGAAAGGCCAAATCCAACAGCTCTCCCTCCAGTTCCGCTGCTCAGTTCCAGGCCCTCAGTGCCTGTGCCCCGCTGCTCGCAGGGGCTGCGGGGCCGGACGGGGACAGCGCTCGGAGCCCCCGCCATGGCAGCGAGCGCGCCCCTCCGCTCCCGCAGAGCCCCGGCGGCGCTCACCGATGGTGGAAATGAAAGTGGCGTTGAAGGCATCCTCGGAGAAGCGGAACAGGGCACAGGTCTTGCCCACGCCCGAGTCGCCGATCAGCAGCAGCTTGAACAGGTAGTCGTACGTCTTCGCCATGTTGGGTGGCATCGGCCCCGCCCACCTCGCGCTCATTGGCCGAGCCCGGCCGAGGACGCGCGGAGCCGGCACGCCATTGGCGGGCGGCCTCGGCCCGGGTGTAAGCGGCGCTACGATTGGCTGACGGCCCCACAGCCTGGGCCCCGTCACTTCCCGCCACC
>VZTB01009776.1:384558-419579 GCA_013397245.1 Thryothorus ludovicianus | reverse complement strand
GACCACCGCCCCCCGGGGGGTGAGCCGGAACCGGGGATGAGCCGGGAACCGGGGATGAGCCGGGAATGAGCCGAGAACCGGGGATGAGCCGGGACCGGAGGGTGAGCCGGGACCGGGGGGTGAACCGGGACCGCCGCCCCCGGGGGATACAGCCCCAATCCCCGTGAGCCCGGCCCCCAAAGGGGAGGTTTTCACGCTGGGCCTTGCCCGCGCTTCGCCAGTGCCACAAAGGGGCAGGGTGTGGCGGGGAGCCCGGACTGGCCTTTAACCCTTCACCAAGGATGAAGGCAAAGGGCATCCTTATGCCATGGCATAGTTCTGCTGCCGTCCCATTTTCCTGAAAAAGTCACCATTTTGTTCTATTAAAGGAGACTTCTCCTTTCCTAAAGAATTCCCATCCGTTCTGGGGAGTGGGGGTCCCACCAGGGAGTCCTGCCGGGGGTCCCACCAGGTCCCCTCCGGGTGCCCATCGAACCTCAAGTGGTGCCGACCCCCGGGGGCAGCTGCCTGTGCCATGGTCTCGGTGCAGAACAGCCCCTCTCCCTTCAGCAGAGGGGACAGGAGATTAAACCCTGCACTGCAACCCCACCTTTCTATCCCCCGGCAAAAATGCATATGACCAGTGAAGTGATCCAAAATACACAGAGCAGAGTTACAGGCAAGCCGAGTTAGCCATGGATACGTACATCAGTGGCCTTCTTCTCAGCCTGCTCCAGTTTTTCCTGGGCATCTTTAAGAGCCTCTGAGTATTTATCCAGCTCATCTTCAGTTCCTTTCAACTTCTTCTGCAGAGCTACCAGCTCATCCTCTACCTTTCAAGAGAAAAAAACCCCAAAGTGAGCATACTGATGTAGTACCATTTATAGTTTGATTTTTGAGACTATTCAATTCCTGTACAGCTGAAAAATATTAGTGGTTCTTCCTTAATGATCTTTGTGTACACTTCAGGACACTTCAACCCAAATGAGATACTCTGGATGTGGGAGGGAACAGGGCTGGCCTTGCTGTAGGTGGGACGTGGTGACCTCGGGAGGTCCCTTCCAGCCTGGATTATTCTCTCTCTAACTGGCCCAACACGATATGTACAATGAGGCTCAGGCTCCTCCATACCATATAAATCCATATTGTTCACTAGAATGGTGCTATTTATAACCTGCTGGGAGACTGTTTAGTGACAAACTGTCTCATGCTCCCTAAAGAATTCACGTTATCAAAGGCTTGCTGCTGATAAGGGTGGGCCTGCAAACCCATCTGCTTCATCCTTTCATTTGCAACACAAAAGAGCTCAGTCTGTTGAGACACTGATTTATCCATTTAGCTCCACCTCGACAGAAATTTACTCTATCAAAATAACTTGTGTTTTGGTGTACTTCCTTCATTTTAGTTTCACTGATAGTTTTAAAGACGTTTTTGGTAGTATGCTATTCTGGAATGTTGTTATGTTGCAGAGGGCAACCCCACAGCGTGAGAGAATCACAAACTTTGCTTGGATGTTCTAACAGAGGGACAGTGAGCAGCATGAAGCAGATGCTGGCTTTGTGCATGAATATTAAAGTAACTATTTGAATACTGTGCCCACATTAAAAAAAATCTGTAAATTTTGAGACAATTCAGAAAAGAGGGGTTAGATCAAAGATTTATTTTTCTAAAGAAGAAGAAATATTAGGCCAGATGAATGCTTATAAATATCAGAGCAGTGTGGAAGATGTAGAAGCAGCCAAATATAAGGAACATAAAAGGGAAAGATGTGGTACTTTTACAAGAAGTGCTGTAAAAACTTGAATGTAGTCTGCTAAATAGTAAAGCTCAAATAGGAGATGGTCACCCAGAATAAAGACATTGAAAAGGAAAAGAATATGAAAATGTTATTATTAGAATTCAGTTGAAAGAACAGCATTAAGATATTTTCCATTATTCTTGGAAAAAAAAAAAAAAGGAACATATCTCCTGTCAAGTCTCAGCTGGCACCTCTAAGGAGCACTCTGCACCAAGAACTTGAAGTGAACTTTATTTCAAGGAGAGGCTTAATTAATGTTTAGGCACAGTCAACTCTATTAGCACTAGTCCTACAGGTGTCAGGGTTTACAGCTTTGATTTTAAATATGTACAGGCCTTTTGCATGGAATCAAAGCATGAGAAATTAAGGACAATTATGTAAGATTCAAGAAAACTTAGACAAAGTACTGTTAATAATCTGTGGATGATGTTGATTTTGGAAAGAATGAGATGGCTGAGAAGTTACAGCCTAGTCCTGGCTCTACAAGCATAACAAAAAGGCAAAAAACTTCAAAAGAAGATTAACAGAAAACTGACTTCAAATTATTTTGCTTTCTGAATCAGAACATTGCCACACAGTATTTTGTTACACTTATTTCCACAGCACACACACAGCCAGCGATTTTATTTTCACTTACCTGTTTGCATTTGTCTTCAGCTGCCTTCTTATCTGTCTCAGCCTGCTCTGCTCTGTCAATGGCATTCTCCTTGTCTAACTTCAACATCTGCATCTTTTTCTTGATCGCTTCCATTTTTGCTCAAGGACAGGCTGAATCTATCACACAACTAAAAGAATCTGTTGAGTAAAATTTTAGATTTTTAACAGCTTGGACGGAGGAAGAAGTTGTACCCAGGCAAGTCAGAGGGAAAATGAGCTACAAGTGGGTTTAGAGAGCTTTAAACCCAGAGCCCCCTGGACAAAACCCAGATCTATTGGCCTCTTCTCTGGTGTTCCATCCACAGCCTTTCTAAGGAATGAGCTGGAACAGACTCACTAAGAGCAATCTTCACCACTCCATCTCCTTATTTGGGTCCTGTTTTCTTAAAGAGAAAACTGTTTCCATTTTTAAGCTTCTGGCAGAAGCAAAAGTGTTGACATATGAACACATGCTTGAAGAAAAGCTGATTAGCTCCCCTTTGTGTGTGCAGAGCAATTAACCAACCCAGCAGATTTTGGGGATGGCCTGCCTTCCTGGAATAATGGCATGAGGCTAATGAAGAGAAGAATCTCTTTAGGTTACTCCAAATAAATCCATGCATAAAATAAAGAAACAAATTTAAAAAAAAAAATCTATGCTTAAGAGGTAGCTAGATTTAAGTTTTAAAAAAATGTAGGATATGAGACAGCAGAGGTTTTTGCTGTAAAAATAAGCACTGATGTTAAGGAACTAGCTATAATGTGTGATAGTATAATGCATAACAGAGAACAAATTTAGATGTCAAGTTCAGGCTGAATGCAAACTCAGTGAGTTTGAGTGCCTGTCCTTGAAATTTCCCTCACTAAATACTTGGGGAACTGAACAACACTTGTAGTTGCAGTCTGATGAGCACTGTAAATTTTTCCTCTGCTGTATGAAGGAGTCACCTTCACTATGTCAGGGAAGAGCAGGCTCTGGGGAGAACAGGAGTAGCTCCACTGACAGAGGCCACCAAGCAGAACATGCAACAGCCCCAACAAGCTCTGCTTCCTTTTGCAGCTCTATTAAACACATCCTCAAAACCATTCCATCCCTTCACATGCTCTTGCTGAGTCTCACAGCCCAACACAGCCTTGTCCTGACTGCTCTGATGTTCTGATATACGGCATCTTCCATGGTGGCCTGGCAGTACTTTCTGACTTTTCTACCCTGGCACCTGCATAGAGCCATGGAATATACTGAGATGGGTCCCACAGGGATCATCAACAACTCCAACTAACTCCTCGCTCTGCTCAGATGCCCCAACAATTCCATCCTGTGCCTGAGAGTGTTGCTCAAACTCCTGGAGCTCTGGAAGCCTTGGGGCCATGACCGTTCCCTGGGGAATAAATCCAGTGCCCAGCCACCCTCTGGGTGAAGAACCTTTTCCTGTTATCCAGCCTTTACCTTCCCCTAGTTCTTTCCCCAGTCCAGGTGCTGTTGACCACACGGTGCCCCTTCCCTCCTCAGTTCTGCCATGCTCTGCTCTCTGCAGCCCTGGGCCCCCTCCCAGCCTGCACTCCCTGCTCAGATCCCCCAGCCAGGAGGGCACGGGGACACTCGGCACAGCACCCACAGCTCCTCCATCCTCTGGGGCAGAGCTGGCACGGCGCTGAAAGGCCTTTGGGAGAGACTTTTAAGGAAAAATCTGCCCTTTATTGAGCTAAACATGACGGCTGAGTGTGGACCGGACTCCAATAGCTGAGCAGACATGAAGCCAACATCAGCACAATGCCTGTGGCTAGGATAGAGTTAATTTCCTTCTCTTGGCTGGTGTGGGGCTCTGTTTTGGATTTGTTCTGAACATAGGGTTGAGAATATAGTCATGTTTTTGTTATTGCTGAGCTTGCAGAGCCAAGGCCTTTCCTGCCACTTACAGGGCCAGGCTGGGGAGGGGGCGAGGGGTGTCTGAGAGATTGGGAGGGGACACAGCCAGGATTTCCAGACCATCTGACATCGCACTCAGGACAGAAATGGGGACAAGGAGAAGCAAATGTGGGACTTCTGGTGTGATGCCATTTGTGTTCCCATGTCACCATTCCATGGGATGGGGCCCTGTCCTCCTAGAGGTGCACAACACCTGCCCACAGGAAGCAGTGAAGGAATTCCCTGATTTCCTTACGTTGTGTGCACAGCTTTTGTTTTTCCTATTAAACTGTCTTTCAGCTCACAAGTTGTCCAGCTTTTACCCTTCTGATTCTCTCTGATCCTGCTTGTGGGCTAGCAAGGGAGCGGCTACATTTGGTAGCCAGCTGGAGTTAAAAGACGACAACGATTTGCTGTTGTTTCAATAAAAATCACTTAATTTTACGGAAACCCGCGCCTCCCCTCACCGCCTGACGCGCGGCCCTCGCTCCCCGCCCCAAGATGGCGGCCGCGAGCCCCGCGCCGAGCTGAGGCGGCTCCAAGATGGCGGCGCCCGCAGGGCTGTGAGGCCCCCGCCGCCACCCCGGCTGAGCAGCCGCTTGGGTCTGCTTCTTTTGTGTATGTTTCTTACATTTTTTTTTTTTTTTGGTGTTTGTTTGCTTGCTTGTTTTTGTTTTGGTAGTAAAAAAAAAAATAATTCTGAATTTTTAACAGCTCTAGGTTCAGTGTTTGCTTGAGAACTGGTGCTGGCACTTGGTGTGTGCCTGTATCCCTCTGAACACCTCACATAATTAAATGTGCTTTTTCTGGGTGCCTCTGCAGCAAGGCGGTCTCCAGGCATTTGTTTTTTAGTCCAATTCCAATGACTTTTAAGCTATTCTGTGATTTGAACAGTGAAAGGTAAAATCAGACAGGACCTCAGCCTGAAGCGGGTTTTAGGCATAGGGGGGAGGCATTGTGTTATCAGTGTTTGCAAACCTTGAGAAATGTCATTACACAGCCCAATTAACCAGGTTAATCACGATCACTTGCACTTCTTGCCCTCCTGCCCTGGAGTTTGCTGGTTGAGGGCAGCAGGGGGTTTCGGTGAAAACCCACGGAGCTGAGTGAAGGTCAGTGTTGCTTACCACAGGGTGACCGCAGGACACACAGGGTGACCGCGGGACACACAGGGTGACCGCAGGACACACAGGGTGACCGCAGGACACACAGGGTGACGGCAGCCACAACCANCACAGGGTGACCGCGGGACACACAGGGTGACCGCGGGACACACAGGGTGACGGCAGGACACACAGGGTGACGGCAGGACACACAGGGTGACGGCAGGACACACAGGGTGACGGCAGCCGCAACCATGCTGCAGCTGCCTCTGCTGCACAGCCCTGGTGATCCCCACCGTATTTGTTTGGGACAAGATACACCTTTAGTAACTTTCCTCAGCTGGCTGCAGCCCGGTGGTCCGGCTCACACTGCTCCTGTCTGTCCAAAGCAGCTGGCTGTGTCTTACGGCTCCTTCAGGGCTTTCTTCCCTCAATCAAGCCTTTGGACCTGTTTCACTTCATGGTCCTGCATGCCATGAGGCTGGATGTGCCACAGGCTCTCTAGCTCAGAGCAGCAGGTTTTGGGGTGTAGTTTGAAGACACAAGGGGATGCAATGGGGTGGGCAGGACTGTGTTAGCCCTGTTTGACCCAGCACAGGTAGGAACTTGTGGAATGGAGGCTGATGCAAGGCTCTGTGCGTTACTCCTTGGGACAGCAGCTGCTTGTACCTTTAGTGTGTTTTGAGCTGTTCCTGTGGCTGCTTTCACAGCCTCTTCATAATTTCTATGGTTGAGAGAAGCAAAGTGCTTTTCCAGTCAGCTCACCAGCCCCCTTCCTATCACAGGCTTGGGCATGTTTAGAATCAGCACTGGGGAAGCAAACACCAAACAAGATTCTTTTTCTTTTCTATTTCCACTGCAGGAAGATAATTTTTCTAATCAACTCTGTTGCATGACTCAGAGCCACATTTAGAAAGGAACATCAAGAAACATGTCATCCTCTGTAGCCCTTCAACCAGGTACATGCCCTTCTTCCCTTGCCTACTAAATGAACTGGAGAGAAATACCTGAAGAATTCAGTGATGATAATCCTGTCAGTCCCACAGCCTCTGGTTTTCATTAGCTTGGGAAACAGTGAGCAACCAAGAGAGAAAGAAGAGCACTCTAAACTATTTCTTTTTTTTTTTTTCTGTTTGTTTCAGGCAGGCAGGAAGGTGCTTTACAGGCTGTAAGAGTTCCTTTGTTTTTCCTTTTCTTTCTGAAGGATTGTTTGAGCTGAGCAAAGCTTGGCAAGGTTGGTGTGTAAATATGAGAGGATACCAGAAGGAAATGAAGTTGGATTGTTGGAGAGTGTGCTCATTCCTCTGGCAGCAGGCTGCACGGGAAGCTTGTCACAGCAGGCATCTGAAGAGACTGGGGGTGGTCAGACCTGTGGCCTAAGTCTGTCAGGTCTCAACATTTTCTCTGCTGTCAATCCCTACTCCTTTTTTGTGGCCCAGCAGTGAGACCCACAACATGGCCCATTTCACTAGCTGGGAAAAACAGACACTTTATATCCCCCAGTTTCTCCTACAACTCCTTCTCTGCTCCAGACTTTGGTCATAAAAGATCTCCTTCCTCTCTTTCACACTGATTGAGCTCGACCTCCTCATGTACAAAGCTGCATGTACCAAGGCTAGAAGCAACTCAAAGCAGAAGAAAGAAGCTCTTGACACTCCTTTACCAAATTCTTTCATTTTAGTAACGTAAGTATCTCTTAACAATCCACTGTGTTGCAAATTTTCTGTTGTAGAAACTAAATAATCTGGTGTATCTGTAGAAAAGGTGGCACTAGACTGAGCATCAAACTTGTTTCTTCCTGACTTTTCCTTTTAAATGAAAAGATCTGCAAACCCTCACATCTCAGTGCATTCTTTGCTCTGTGGGCTCTCCCTGCAGAAGAGCTCTCCCTCTACCCTTCTCACTGTGTGTGCCAGTACCAACCTGAAATACTCTTTCAGATCTGCTTTTCTTGTGCCTAGATTCAAAGCAAATCTGCCTCTTTTCTTTAATAATCCCAGTTACCTTCATTTCCCAGCAGGCTCTTTGAATGCCCGAGATAATGAATTTTACACTGTTTTCAATAGGGTGGCAGAATTCACTCGATACCTGAAATACACACCTGCTTGGGAAGCCTGTCTCACTGCCAGTGTTGGTGCAGCAGAAGAAAGCAAATGCCACACTGAACGCATGCTGATATTTCTGGCTACTACAGAATGGAGAGAATCATAGAAAATAAGGAATTGGCAGCCTCTACCAGAAGATTTTGGCTGCACTTCTTTTCTATGGACTGGTCTTCATCGGCAAGACCTTTCAGCTGCAGAGGCAGGATTTGCTCTTAGAGCAAAGGACAATCCCTGCGGGCTGTCTCCTCCTTGTTTTTTACTGTTCCGCCCATTGCTGGGCCACAGCCAGTGCTTCAAGCTCTTCCTTGCCGTTAGATGGCAATGCAGATCCACAGATTCTTCCTTGAGCCTCTGGAAAATGATGATGCTGCAGCTGGAATGGCTCATAGAGCCTCAAATCTTCTATTTCCGCCCACCTCACTTTTGAAAACTGAGGCACCTGAATTTGTTTCTCTTGAAAGAAATGGAGCTGGCTGCTTGGGATGGCAGTTCCTCTGAGTCCTCAGTGGCACAAGCATTTGCTCTCTCTCCATCCAGGCAATCCTTTGTGCAATCCTTTGGGGTTTTTTCTCTTCCATCAGTTAACTCATTTGTCCTTTGTTTTGCTGTTTCCATCACCATTTTGTTGTCTTGCTTATTTCTCAGCTTATAGTAAACCCTCTCAGGTAAATGAGTCATGGGCTGCCTCAGGCCAAACCCCAAGGATACAGACTTCTTCTGAGGGTCATGAATCTCCCATCTGGGAAGTTATAAAGAACTGCAGTGAGAAATAGCTACCACCTCAAAATGCTTTCCTTCATATCAATTTTTCAGCTTTTCCATTGTCTGCACTTGACTGGTTCATTTAACATGTGCATTACCAGGTTTTTTTCCTTCACATTGTGTTTTCCACCAGAAAATGTCACCAACTCACATCCAACTTTTGCTCAGAAAACTTGCAGGTTTCATTTGTGTTCCAAAACCAGGCAGGTTTGCTCCTTCAAAACTAAGTATAAATACCTTTTTCCTTTTTTCCCTGGAGCCTGTTTGAAGTTCAATTCCATGCCACCAGTAGTGTAATATTTTTGCTGGGCAGCTGGCCAGAGCACTTGTAGGGCCTTTTGGAATCTGGTTTGGATACTTGCAACAGGATCTGCTTTACTTGGTGACTTCATCTGTGTTTGTAGCAGAAAGAATGACAGTACTATCTTTTTTTTACCAGGTATTATACTGGTGGAGCAGATGGAGAGCTCCTGACTATGGCTTAGAATGGAGCAGGATGTTGCCACTTTCCCCCCTGCCAGGCAAGGATGGGAGGCTGGGGCTCCACTTGACACTCATACCTCACATACACATTGAAGTAAGCACCTTCCAGCTTTCCTGGATTTAAAATGTCTAAACAAAGAGGATTTTGTCTTAATTCCCAGGAGAAGTGCTCTTCTATCACAGAAAGGCTCTTTTTTTCCTGGTGCACAAGAAGTTAATAGTGTTCCTAAGCCCTCTTGCAGATGTGAGCAGTGTGCTGCAGATAAGTTGTATCAGGACAGAGCGTTATCACTTGGGTTTACATATTTTGTGCTTATCTGTAGGACTCTAAAAAGCTGTTGCATTTAATTACTCATTTCTCAAAGCATTTATTAATCATTTATTAGCTCTTTGTTCATTTGCATAAAGTGAGCCCAGTCATTTCATAACCAAGCACATCTCAGGAGGAGTGAAGCACTGAGTGATAGGAAAGGCCTTACTCATCTTGGCACATGTGGTACAGCTCTAGCTGGGGCCACTGGTATTTCAGAAGTATAAATACCAGTGCCTTGAGCTGCCCCATCACCTGAGATATCTGAGGCACTCATGAATTAGGTGACAGCTGGACTGAAGATTTATAACCTTGTTTTATCACTGTTAAGCCTGCACAGCCATTCACTGTATGAATGAACCTTTTCCAGCCTCTTGCTCCCCAGCACCTAGTGTGGGTGTCAGAGTTCACAATGCTGCAGCCTTCCCTCTGCACCTTTGGTTATTGGAGTGGGAGAACAGTGTCTGGGTTGAGAATGTGCCCACCAGCTGAACTGAGTCTTTCTGGGACTCGGACAAAAAGCCCCTCTTTGGTACCCAGTGCTGTAGAACTGTAGGGGTGAAGTCTGCTCAACCTGACCAGACTCACCTCTCATGCTTCATCCCTTGCTCTCTCTCTGCTTCCAAGAACAAAGTTACCCCAAAGCGACAACAGAAGAAAATCCTTCGTGTTCAGCACTACTCACCACAAGTCCTGGGATTGGAGGGCTTCAGGGAACAGCAAAGGATCTGCCTCAGCAGCAAGACAGCACTGGCTGGGTTATTTCCTTAAAAAATCACAGCTTCTGTCAGGGGAATTAAGATCAGATTTCACCCAGATGTTTCAGTTTCCCTATGATTGCTACCAGGAAATAAAGAAACCCTTATTTCCTGGTAGCAAGAAACATTTATTTCCATATTCAAACCTTTATTCCCTTATCAAAACGTTTATTTTCTTATTGAGCAGCATCCCGCTTCTCTGTTGCCCTTTTCAAGGAGAGCAGCAGAGCAAAACAGCCAAACAGCCACTGTCAAACAAAGAACCCCACCAAAAACCCACCTGCCTAAGAAATGAATGTCTCTATTTCAACATTATGAGAAGTTACAAGGCCAAGATTATCTCAACATCTTGAGACAAAGCACCTAATTTAGGCAGGTGTTTCTCTTTTGCTCTAATCAATGGAATAAGGAAGCTCTGAGAACAGGAGACATTTTATAAACACTGTTGCTTTATTTCTTCTGTCCATAAAAAAAATCACAGCCCACCTGGGTTTTAAATTGCTTTTCAGGCTTTCCTAATGAACGTCTCTGAATATTTGCATGTCTTTTGTTTGCCCTCAATATGGGGAAAAGCTTAAGTCAACAAGTTTTTATTTGATTTGTAAATAATGCCAGAGTGACACTTTATTACAGATTCCCAGAACTCTGACTCCATGACTTATCCTCCAGATATGACATAGACAGGCTGCCAGGTGCAGGGTAGGACAGAAATTAAAATAATTTTGAGGAAAGACCATCTAGAACTTTACCCTGTAACTCTGTTTAGCCCACAAACCGTCAGGAGCTGGTGAAATAATTTCTTTGGACAGATAATAAAACATCCTCAAGCAAAACTAAGGTATTTAATTTACTGCTCAAGTCAATTTCCCTTATTTCTGCTGTCCTCTTTCTTTTAATAGTGGTTTAATGAAAAATCCAGAATTAATTGAAACTGGCATTATACATTCACGTGTTCCAGTGAGGATTTCATTGCTTCAATATTTCATAAGCTTACTTCACTGCTATGCTTCTCCTTATCCTGCTTTCATGGGCTAGGATATCCTCCATTTTCATAAAATGAAGGGTCCCAATGTGGGCAGATAGGGGTACATGAGGAAAGTTTGCAACCACATCATAGGCAAAGAAATAAAAATAATAGCTTTCTTCCTGCCACCATCCCCCCTTTCTCTATAATGATTTGCATCTGAGCCTTGATGTGAAAGAGCTGTCCTAAAAATAAACAGGATCTGTCTGAAAGGTGTCTGAGGGAGGTATTTGGCAACTGTCAGGCTGTCACGTATGCTAGAAGGATGGAGCTGATGGACTCGCTGACACCAGACAGGCTCTGCTGAAATGAGAATGCCTTATGCTCCCCTTGGCACTCCCTGGCAAATTCTGTTGGCTAGAGCCCTCAGACCACGGCGTGTCTGGGGCCTGTTCCAGGTCTGGCTGCCATCAATGAGAGTCTGCCCTTGGATGGCTCTGGGAATTGGAACAGACCCTTGCTTTTCTCCTGAGACCCTGACTTTATACCGGGGATGAAGTTTGGCTCCCTAAGTGAATGCCACCCCAATGGAGAAGGAATCCATTGATTTGAGGGTTTCTTCAGGTCTCTGAAAATGAGACGCCTTTCTGAGGTACCTGGAGATGGGGACCAGAGCCTGGCCTTTTGCCTTTTCTTGGTTATAACATCTTTATCCCCCAGTTTCTCCATCTACAATAGGGGTAGTGTTCTGTCTTCAACGTTATTGATATATTTGTAGATCCAGGCGTCCTTAAATGTTCCCAAACCATGACTGTGCTAAACGCAGTTCCTGTTTCCCACAAGGTGCCTAATGAACATGTGTTACACCATGCTGCAGTCATGAGGTGAGTAAACAGAAACACGAAGGCATGACATGACTCATCTCAAGCCTTTGCAGCAACTCAGTGGCAGAACAAGGACCCAAGAATCCCAGACCCCACCAAAACAATCATACCTTTGGAGTGACCCATGCTAAAAAGAAAATGTTGCAAGTTGAAGCTTCAGTTCTTCTCAATCACACAGGGAAATCTTCACTGCCTGTGGTGTAAGTGAAGATATTTGCTGCTGTTCTTGGCAGAGACCTAATGTGCTGGGGAGGGGAAAGGGAGGTGTGGAAGGAAGGTGGAAACCTCCTTGTTCCCCCTTGGGAGAGTGGACACTTCTGTTATTCTCAATGGGAGCTGACTGCTGCCTTATCTGAAAATCAGACTGCTTTGTTATCTGCTGGTCAAGAACAGCTCCTTTTTAGTGAAGAGCAGACCCTGAACTCAACTGTCTTGCAGTACTTTGGTCTGAAAATACTGGTCTATGTTGAGAAGAATGGACGAGGGAATTAACGCCTGTAATATGGGCTGCAGAAAAGCTGCCTACAAGATAAGAGGATGACTTGATCTTTTTGAGAAAAAGAGTAAAAAAGGCTACCTTATCTTCATGGTGTTTGCTCTGAAGTATGATCTTGTGACTGCCAGTGTCTGCCTTACAGGATCAGTCAATTACAGCCTGTGGCTGACATCAACTCCTTCCTTTCTGAGGTGGCATTGTATTTCCCAAAGCACTTCAAGCCTCTGTGCCACGTGTTTGCCTGCTGTGCCTGCAGCCCTGTGGTCCCACTCACGTGTTGGCCAGGATAGGATCAGGATCAGCCCCGAAATGAGACAGTGATTGGAAGAGGAAACCATGAGGATGAACCATAGAGGACTATCAGAAATATGAGGGTATGATGAGGAGTGAATGAGTCTTGTCCCTTCTGGAGGGTCCCAGATTGTTTGTGAACAGTGACTGTGCAGATCTCCTGGGGGAATCTGCACTGCAATGATGAGAGGTGTTCACACAGCCAGGCTCTATCTCATCAGGGTGCTGTGGCTCTCCTCTGTGAGGAATTTGTCACTATGCAGCTGTACTTTTCTTCATTGAAGTGGCCATGTTAAATAGCTGTGAGGTTGCTAAATGCCTTCTTTGCTAACTGATCTTCTCCCCAGCTGGCAGCTTTTTAGAGCAGGAGACATGAGGTTGCTAAACCCATTCATTTCACACATGCACCCACGTTTCTAATGTCTGTGGAGACCTGGCTTTAAAAGCCCTCTTCGAGCCACTGGAATGAAGAGCACTTTGTGAAGACATTGTAATTATTATGGGATTTAGGGGTGTGTGGAAATGATTCATGGAGATGTTTCCCAGCCAGCAGGCTCGTGGAGCCTGGTGAGTTCTTCCCTGGAATGTGAAGCATGCAGCATGGCAACTGGGAGAAACAGGTTTGGCAGGACGTTTTAAGCCGTTTGCATCAGACAGCCTCTTCAGAGCCACATCCCTGCTGTGCCGATCTCCCGGCTGGATGTTCTGCTCTGCCACAGCAGCCCTGCTGAGCTGGAGAGGATGGACACGCTGCGCAGGAGCCTGTCTCGATGGAAGAGGTACCACATTAAGGTGCACCTGGCTGATGAGGACCTGATGATGCCCCTGACGGTCAGGCCCAGGGACACGGTGATGGACCTACGGGCTCTCTTGGTGCGGGAGGGCATCACTTCCTGGAAGAAGACATTTTATTACAACTCCAGGCAGCTCGAGGAGCACGAGACTCTCAAAGAAGCCAATATCCAGAATGGTTCTGTCCTTCTCCTTGTCAGCAATAAAAGGTAGGCAAGGAGCTCATCTGCTGTGGAGGCGGTACAAAGGAAGGGGAATGCTCAGTGTCCCTTGGGACACTTTCTTGTTGGGGTTTGCAGAATGCAGACCAAGAGCTCAAATCCTGCCATTTCCAGCAGGATTGAGACTCCAGGCTCTTCATATCCAGACATGCTGTGCTGTGAAATAAGCAGTTCAGAGGAGGAAACCTGGTTGCTGCTGCCTGTCCTGTCTCTGGTCACGTCTTGCTTTCCTGGATATGTGGCCAAGTGCGGAGGGAGAGACATGACAAGAAAAAGGGCAGGGGGGATTTTGCAGCATGGGAGCACGTTCTGGGAACCTCTCACTTGTCCTTTTCTGTTGTGCCTGTGTCTCCCTACTTCTTTGTAGTAAATCCTTTCTGCAGGTGTTTGGGGGTGGCACAGTCTTGCTGTGACAGGAGAAGAGCTGCGAGCTGCCAGCTTTCAGCAAAGCACGAGCGGTGCTGGACAGGGATGGCAAGAGGCTGCAGCTGCCCAAAGTGTGTCTGAATCACAGAAAGTACAGTGAGACTGAGACTCCCAGGAGAGCCAAGGCATGGGAGATCAATCATGGCAAGCACTATGTTCTAGTGGGGATGAAAGCTGAGATAATGGGCCTTGGACTCACTGGCCCACAGGACAGTTTTGATTCAGTGTGGTGAATTTATGCCCACCTGCACTGTCTTTCCTAATGCCTGGTTGTTGCTGCCAGCATGATGAATTCTATGAAGCATTTTGGGGATACTGGGTAGAAGAGGTATATTGTGGGTATGTGGTGTCTAATTCATCTTTCTAAATCCTGAGCCCTCTGAGTTATGTGTCTATGCTGATCAGAGTTTCTTCTGCAGAAAAACCTGCACTAAAGACTTCAGTTCCTGATTATATCCCACATACTGGAATGGTCCTATTTTCCAGTCCAGAGGCAGCTTGAAATCTCACACAAAAAAGATTTAATAAAGTGTTTCCTTTCAGAGCTCAGCCAGACACAAGGGATTTCAGATCACTCAGCTAACTGCAAACCCCAAGTCACCCATGGCCCCTTTCTCCAACATCCCATTTCAGTTCTCTGATTTACTTGTCTCAGCTCCTCCTTTTCACCTGTTTTTTAATGGCAGAAGGACTTCTCTTTGTTGCTTTTTCCAGTATTTATTTTCCTAATTTTTGCAGTCTGAATTTTTGAGAGTAAAGAAAGGATTTGGAGGGTCTGAGTTGATGGAGTGCACATACTGGTGCTTGTTTGGTAGATGCCTGGTTTGTGTAGTGTGCCACATGCTGCAGAAGTCGGGTGTAACTGCAATGCAAAACTCACCAGGAGATCCTGCCCTGGTGTGCTGAGTTCAGAGGGCCCAGCTGAAGGCACTGGCCATTTTTGAAAATTTAGAGCCTGTTGCTCAAAGTCCCAGCTCAATTTTTGTGAGTACATTAAAAAGGGAGTGTGACTTCTAATATTTTTTCCTTGGATTTCCTGAAAATCTTCCTGGTTCCTAAACAAGCACCTTTGGCAAATCTCTGATTGCTTTTTCCAGGGCTGGGTGCAATGTGGTGAGTGTCCTGTCTCTACCTCAAATTGTGTCTCCTTGATTTTTTTGACATAAAGGATTATTGGGTTGTGCCAACCTCACCCACTCCCAAAGGGTTTTCTGTAAATGCCCAGATACTGGGGACACATTTCTCTAAAGGCTCATGGAGTGACTGAGCTATGGTAGGATAGTTCCCTTAGATGTTTGGTGCTTGTGTGTGGCTGGGAGTCACTGCCCTGTGTGGGACAGGGCTGAGGGCAGGGAGTGACTCAGCACCTTGCCAGGTCTTCAGCACAGGGAGGTTTCAGAGGATTTTAGATGCCTGTCTCTTGCTGCCACTGGGGCTTAGGAAATATAGAGTGGGAGAAGGCTGCATTGTAACTGAGATTACAGTACCAATTTGAGTCTTAAGATTACTCAGGCAGATCTTTAGGTACTATAAATCTATGCTGCACCAATTTGGAAATACACTGGTCTCCATCAGCTGGGCAACAGCATGGGGATTATAATGAGAGTAGCCTGTGCACTGTTGGGACTGTCCAGGAACCACAGGAGCAGAGAGGATAGTGGAAACAGTGCTGCAGTCCTGAGAATTTAAGAGCTGGTTTTAGTGTTTCACCAACTCAGTGAAGTATGGAGTCTCCCTGTCAAAGGCAAGCATCTTCTTCTTCAGTTCTCCCTGAAAATCTTGATGTCTCCTTCTTAGTCTTTCATACTGAGGTAACAGCCAAACAGAGCGCTCTTAATTCCAAAAGTGGAGTTGCTGTGATTGCCAGGGTCTGCAGCTCAGTGTCATGCCTATAAATATTAATGGTCACTCTGCATGCTGTGTGTTCCTACAAGGGGCTCACGGGACACTTTGCTTTGAACCAGAGAAAATATGAAAATGACCCTATTTTTCATCCTCCCCTCCCCACTTAATGCCTTTGTAGATAATTGGCATTTAGCAAAGGCCAAGTCAGCATTTCCACTTCTTGCTCGTATTTTCTGGGGTTTGTAACTTAGTCATAAAAATTCACTTAAGGCGGCAGCTTGGCAGGAAAGGGATCAGCATACCAGCTAATGCTGAAAATTTATTTAGACCTTAATGTTTCAAAGTTCGAGCAAGCCATTTTGGAGATCAGTCAACATGACCTCTCGCCCTGGGAAAACACACAGGCTGGCCAGAACTGCGAATATCACATCCACCTAGGTTGCAATTCCCCTTCGTGCAGAGCCTGTTAATCACATTACTGCTGTGCTGACTGAAATTGCAATCCTGTTGCAGTAGAGGCTGAGCAAAGAACTGGCTGAAAAACAGTTTCTGCCCTAGAGAGTGACATATTACAATAACATGGTTTGCTGGTGGGTAAAACAAGCAAAGCAAGAGTTGAAATGGGAATGAACAAGCAGAGAAATGCCACAGCTCAGTGGCCATGGGCCAGCATGTGGTGTTCAAGCCATCAGTGCCTAACAGGAGACCAGCAATGGGTATTGGCACGAGCAGAGCAGCCACCCAGCACGGAGGCAAAAGCCTCCACGGGCATGCAACAGGCTGTCCCAAACACCCAAGGCATGATCAGTCCTGGCACTGTGGGCTACACCACGGCAGGACCTGTTTGTCTCGCTCTGCAGGCGGCGCGGAGCCAGGGAGCTGCTCAGCTGGTCTGCTGGTGACGTGGGAGCTCCTGAAGCTGGCACGACTCTTCCCCAATTTTGTCTGCAGCAGCGAGCTGCCCGGCAGCTCTGTGCTGGCTCCATGCTGTGGAGCACCAATCAACAAGGCCACCCATGGGGCAGTGAGCAGCAGTGCTGGATGGTGGGCAGATGGAATTAGCTTCTCCTTGCTGATCATTTGTTGGCTGTGTTTTGATGTTCAATGGGAGATGGAGGAAATTTGCCTTGAGCTGGTGAATCCCCTACTTAACCCCTGAGCTATTTCAAATAGAGGATGTCAGTGGCTGATCCAGAGCAATCCCTAGACATGCCCAGTGTGCCTGCCACTGCCTGTTCCTGGGGATGTACAGCTCCAGCTGGATCTGTATGTGGTATAAGCACATTGACAGAGCCTTTGCTCTTGGTTCCAGGGCAGTCTCCTCTCGCAGTCACCCAGGCAAGGTCAGTGCTGATAAATTATGTAGTGCCCGGACTTGTCTCTGTTACAATGATGGAGTATTGTTCTGCAATTTTTGGCTTAGTTCAGGTGCATTTCAGGAGCCAGCATGGGTCAGGGACTGCTCCTTATGGGATGCCTGGATTGTCCACACAGGTTTGGAGAGTAAGTATTTAACAGGAAAACCTCGGCCATCCTGTGCCAGCTGTCCTCTAAATGCAGGAGAATGTCCCAGGCACGTCTGATTTACTGGCACAGACTCAGCCACAGGACTGGGTCTCCTCAGCCTTTGGAAGCTGTGGTTCATTGAGGCCAGGCAGCTTTTTTCATCATGTATGGCTTGCCTGGAGAATGGAGATCAGGAAGTCATTGGTGAATAGGTTAAACAAAGTGGACGCCAGCACTGAGTTCAGCAGAAGTCTATTATCTGGAATCTATTGGTGTTGATTTTCTGGCCTGGAGCCACCTGAAAGCATCTATCTCAGGGCTTTAGCTCAGTTACCATAACAACTCATCTAGGAACAACTCCTGACAGCTCTGAGAGCAGACCAAGGTCCCACATTGTATATCATAGCCATTCTTAGGTCAAAATAAGCATGTCCATACTCCTCCTTCTCCTGCAATCCAGCCTCAGTGTCCCCAGTGAGTGCCAGTCCTTTTAGAAGCTTTGACATGCTTGGGAACCTGTTTTATTCTTCAGAGGCTGCTCAGTCCAGTTTTCCAATGGTCCATCCACTCAGGGATGGATATTTTACCTACTGCCAGAATAACAAACCCATCCATCCTCGGGGAGCCCATTGCATTCCCTTTTTGACATTCAGTTTGCAGTGTCTGATTTTTTGGAACTATAAATGAAAACTGTGACTGAGCCACTTGCACAAGGTCCAGTTTAGCTGACGCTAAACTCCTGCCTATGTTTGACTCTGTGATGACATAAGGACCAATGACAGGTGCTCAGTGTGGCTCACTCCACACTTCTATCACTATCCTATCACCCCTGCTCACTGGCACCAGAATTGCCTGGGATGCTGTCACCAAGCACAGCAGGTGATGTTGGACCTCTAGAAACAAACAAAAAAAAAAGTAAATGGATCTACACGGTTTGACCTTGAAAGCTCCAGACCTGAAGTTCTTCACTCCGAGTTTCAGCGTGGTTTTGTGATGCCTGCTCTCTGCTCTGACCCTCCTGCTCCTGCGGTTGCTGAGCAATTACTCCTCAGCATGGAGGGGAGACTTTTCACCCCCATCCAACTTTTACAGCCTTGCCCTGTTAAGCTGAGGCCTAGCAGCAGGCTCCAAGGCATCTAGCTGTAGGATAACGATCCTTTAAATAGCACTGGGAGTCTCTCTTCTCAGGGAGAACTAATTAAGTTCTTCAGTACATGCTTAGACATATGCTGACCTGGTATGGCCTTAACAGGTCCGCTTCTACCTACCAGATAAATAATACTGGCTTAAAAATATCCTCCTAGAGATGTGTTAGTGAGGCAATAGCCAGGTGGGGGGGCTGACTACATCTCAGTGGCTGAAGGTAGTATTTATGTGTATTACTCATGGGCCAGACTCTCTGCTGGTGTACTCAGTTGAGTGATTTTTAAGTTTGAAAGCCCTAGTGCAGTTACCTCTGCTGAAACCTCACAGCACACAGGCCAGATAGTTGCATCTCTATTTAGCTCATTTACTTATTGTTCAGCCCAAGAAGCATACCTAACAAAAACACACAGGGTTGCATTGATAGAGAATGTGGTCCAGAGGATCTGAGTTCCTCCCTGTGCAGTTGCATGAGATTGCAGTAGATGAAACTGAGCTAATATGTCCCTGGGGGTCTGTCTTGGCTCTAGGCAAAGAATTAATGAATGGGAAGTACATCCTAAAGTGGGTTTCTTTCTGATGTGATATGGCCCAGCTTCCTGGACTTCTCTGTAGGTGTGCTGATTTATATCAGGTGAGGATTTTGCCCAGTTGGGATAAATCCCCCCTCCTACGTTATGGTGTTTTATGGGACAGATGAGCTACAGGGTGGGCTCACAGCAAACCCTTGGCTATTGAAATCCCCTGAAATTTCAAGTGAAGAAGAAAGTGCTGAAATATGAATCCTATTCTGGGTTTTACAGAAAACCCAACCAGCGACTGATAACAGCCTCACTAGACTGATCCTTTGCTAGAACACATAAAAAACTTCCACCCCATAAAGTTTGAAATTCTCTAAGACCTGATGAAATATTTGTGGCACAGGCTCAGTTTCTTGTTGTAAATTGAAAACATAATTGCAAATAGCAATTCACAGGAGTCAAAAGACTCAGTCCTGCTCTTACTAGCTCTCCTGGGTATGGTGGCTGCCTGGAAGAGTTTCTGTGGGCCATGAGAGCCTTAGTTGCAGTCCAAAGTGGGATAATGAGCAAATCCCAGCCCTGAAGGGGTACCCCTACAAACTTGGAAGAGCTTTAGGCTCTGTTCTGGAGACCCCAGGGGAAAGCACTGGGTGATTTCTAAGGGTTTTCAGAAGAGTAACTTAGAAAATAATTCTACTTTTGCTAATTTAGGCCTCCTATGGAGGGTCTGGACCCCTGTCAGAAAATGTTGATGAACCCACAACCCCAGAAAGCTGCCATTTAGTGCTAAAGCCTGAGGGTGAATGTGTTGAGAGCAATTCAAGCTCTGTCTTACTGCAAACATTCTCAAAGTGCTCCTAAAGCTACAGACTGCCCTGCCTTGAGTATGAGAAAAAGGCTTCCAGACAGTTGTGGACCATCGGAAGGAGGATGAAGGCTTCTTCTGTGGAAGGATAAACGGGTTAGAAACCTTGTAAGTGGCTTTTTCTGAATTATATAGTGTTACTGAAGAACAAAACCAGTCAGAGGATGAGGTTTATATTCTGCACATGTCAGGGTCAGTGCCTGCTTGGTCAAATGCCATTTTTGATTGCTTCTCTATAGTGCTCCAACTATTTGCCTCTTTCTTATTCAGATAATGCCAAAGAGCACAGCCAAAGCCATGAGAGACGGGGGGTGTGACAAAGGCTGAAGGGAAGCAGATGGAAGAGAGCTTGCCCATGGAAAGGCAGCCTGGCCACCAGTGTTGGTAAGTCCCTGCCTGCACGCCAGCTCAAGGACTGTTCAGAAAGCAGCTCCAAGTGTTTTCAGCACGGTGCCCATGAATAATTAACCCAAACTAAACAACAAATAGTGTTACCTCATCAGCACACCATGTGGTCCCAGCTGCCAATGGAGGAGTGTGGTGGCAGTTCCTGGGAGTGCTGAGCCAGTGGAACCCCAGGAAAGGGGATTTCTTCCTGGGCGATGGAGCGAGGAGAAGGAGCTGAGGTGGACTTTGCTTCGGGCCCTAGATGTGGACATGGGACATCTGAGCCTCCTCCTGCCTTGTTCTCAGAGTTTTACAGTAAGTTGCTGGTCTTGGCTTTTGTCTCCCTACCTGTAAGGGTGAGATAATTATTTTTCCCTTCCACCCTGTCCACCCAGCTGTAAATGACACAGGTTACAGACAGTCTGGGCTCCAGAACACTTTCTATACAGTGGAGCCCCATTTCCAGGTTCCAGGCTCTCTGTGTAGCAAATAAGTGAGAAGTGCACTAGAGACAGTCCTGGAGCTTGGCAACCTCTGTATGTCCAAAGGACAGGAACTGGCTGGTCTCTGTTACAGCAGCTGCCTCACCTGATCTCAGGGACCCACATTTACACCAAAAATGCCTCATTTTGGAGCCTCATTTGGGTTTATATGCAATGAGCCTCCTTCTTCTATCTGCAGCTGGTCCCACTTTGCCCCGCTCCAATAACTTGGAAACTTGCTGACCTGATTCAACCCGATTTGGTGGAAAGAGAGAGGTCTCACAGACCCAAGGTTCCTGCAATTTTCATGAACAAACAGCAGCTGGATAGAAAGGAGACATTTAAGTTAATATTCTATTGAAGGAAAGATAATTACACCTCTTGCTCCCTGCGTATTTTGGGATGCAGCAGCCAGGTGACCAGCTGGCATTTAGATATGACTGGTTTATCAGTCCCTGCCCACTTTCAAACCAGCCCCTGCACATGCTACCCCTTCCCTGCAAAGCAAGAAGCTGCTAGAAAAGCCAAGGATTTTGGGAATCCCAGCCAACAGCTGGGAAGGTCTGGAGGGCATCAAGTGTCCTGAGGATATTGCAATAAGCTGGGAGCACCAAGAAAGGAAGAAATAAAAAGCAGTTGTAATACAAGTCAGAGGAAGAACGAGTTTCACCAGTTCCTTACTCACAGAACAACTTGATTTTTAGGTTCAAACTTATTTTCAGGAAAAAACACCGATATTTCACTAATCTCTACAGTACTTTCCCCAGAAAATTCCAATGACTGACAATTCTTACCAGATGCCCCAAATCTGCTTTTGCTGGGTTTTTTTTTGCCATGAGGAAACATTTGATTCCTTTTTTCCAACACAAGTATTTGACAAAATGCTATGTACAACAGAATTTTTAATTTTCTTTTTCCCAAAGAACAAAAATATTCCCCCAAGAACATACTTAGACTTTGCACAGAAAGAGATTCTAAGACAAAAACATGAAACATAGTCACAGCTGAACATTTTTCAGTCCAAGCAACTGGGATGGGACTAAGTGTGGGAAGATGGAATGTGAGTTTTCCAAGGTCTACCAAAAAGGCAGGAGCTTGTGGAGAGTGGGTGGGTCAGCAGCTCTGCCTCTTGACCACACGGCACCTCTGTGTGTCTATCCCAAAATAATGAATTTCTTGGAGCAGAGCCAGTGCTTTCCTGAGTGCTTGGAAAGTGCCTCACACAGCCCTGGGTGGAGTCATAAATAATAATTAAAATTATAATAATATTATTAAAGTGGATGTGTGCCACTGGAGATAGGGCACACTGAGCAACAGAGTCTTAAATCTACACCCCTTGTCTAGTAAAAGGCACAGTTTGCTTCACAAAGCCTGGGAGAGCCTGGACTTGATAATCACAGTCTTTTGCTCTGCAAAAGGCAAACTGACCTGAGCTGGATTAGGTTCAGAATCTACTCTAACACCTCCTGCCTGTAGCTGGCAGCTCTGGTCAGCTCTAGAAGGCTTTTTGCAGCTCAGGGGGATATCTGGAAAGACTAAATTAACTGTGGTGGTGTGGGGAGCTGCTTGGACTAATGTTTTTTTCAGAGATAGGCTTTGATTGACACTTCAAATCTGCCTGACAATCTTTTATTCTAAGCGCAGTTGCTGCCTTTCTCCAGAGCAGGAAGAGCTGGTTTGGTTGCTGTCCTTCAAATGATGCATCTTATCACATGGGAAAACGTAGGAAAAAACTCACAAACCACCTAGAAAGAGCCACAGCACCAGCATAAGAAGAGGTAAAAGTAACTGGATCTATTTGAGGTATTTCTGCTTTTTTTCTCTATGCCACAATCCAATGCAAGACACTTGAGAACAGGGGCTGTGCTCTGAGGAACAAGAACTGATTTTTTTTTCTTTGTTTGCCTATTAATTGTGCTGTTTCCTGCAGGAGATTTGTTGAACTCTTTGCTAACAGAACTGTGCGACTCTTTAGTGATGAGGGAATCATGGAATACCCTGGGTTGGAGGAGACCCACAAGGGTCATCAGTCCAGCCCCTGGCCCTGCACAGACCCCCCAACAATCCCACCCTGGACACCCCTGGCAGCCAAAGGTGTCCAAAGGCTCCTGGAGCTCTGGCAGCCTTGGGACCATTCCCTGGGCAGCCTGGGCAGTGCCCAGCACCCTCGGGGGGAAGAACTTTCCCCAAAATCCAATCTAAACCTCCCTAGCACAGCTCCAACTGTTCCCTAAAATTGCCAGTCCCAGTGCTGGGAAGACAGGGGGAGAACCTCTTTACTCAGTTGTTGTGCACTGCCTCTTCTACTTGTCCTCCCCGTGCTGCCTCTTACTCCTGGTTGCAGGTATCCTTAATGCTTGCTGAGTGGGATCACACCACTCAGCTACTGTCAGAACAAGAAGCCACTTTTTATAGTGTAATTTAGACACTGGGGGTTTACCTGAGTCTGGCCTAGAAGGTCAAATCACCAAATGAGCAGAGGGATGCTTCAAATCCTCTTCTGGACATACCTAGGGGGGAAATAAGTCTTTTATTTGAGATGTCCTGTCTCTTCTTGCTTTTCTAGGTCCTTCAAAACCAGTCAGGCTCTTTGGAATTTTGCCTTCCTGCAAAAGGCAAACTGACCTGAGCTGGATTAGGTTCAGAATCTACTCTAACACCTCCTGCCTGTAGCTGGCAGCTCTGGTCAGCTCTAGAAGGCTTTTTGCAGCTCAGGGGGATATCTGGAAAGACTAAATTAACTGTGGTGGTGTGGGGAGCTGCCTGGATACCAGAAAAGATGCTGACTCTAAGAACTACTGGGAAATGGATATTTCCCTTGTTGTCTGTGAGCACAGGTGTGGAGAAGACCAAGGACCAGCCCTGGGAGGTGTGTTAGGTCCTGAGTGGATTGCAAGATGGAGAAGTTTGCAACTTCACGGTGCTACTCTGCAGATGGGACTGCTGCTTGTTGGGACTGTTTACCTTTGAGATCCTTCTACTGATGGAGCACCACAGACAGGATTATCCAAAGCACTGCTGTTTATCTCCACCTTGGAGCTGCAGCCAGGCCTTTCCAGCAGCTCCTTCTCTTGAGCTTCATGAGCAGAACACAAGCCTGGGCAGGTCATCTCCACTGGTGGCTATGCTCTGCTGTTGGGCAGCTCAGGCTGGGGCACGTTCCAGTGGCTCCTCTGTGCTTCTCCTGCACCTGAGACAGGCATGTATCAAATGTTTCAGTTTGCAGGGCCATCAACCTGGCAGCCTTCCTCGCTAAATTTACTTTTTAAAGTTACATCAGTGTTGTATCCAGAGGGAATGGAGGAACAGATGCAGCTTCTGAAGTCTGGCTTTAATTCACCCGCCTCATTTAATTTCCTGCCCTGCCTACTAATCAATGAGTCTGCACAAGCAGCTCTGGGAATACCACGGTTTTTCCTGGGCCTCCTCCAGTGCCAGAGGCACCACCAGAGCCTGGCCCCGGCTCCCTCCTCCCTCTCAAGGCAGGGACAACGTCCCTGTCGCTTTCAGGGGTCCCTTTTCCAAGGACAGTGGCACCAACTCAGCTCAGTGCTGCTGTCAGGCCCTGCCTCAGACATTCAGGGCTGTCAGGAAGCGCCAGTGAAAGGGTTTCTGGCACTTTTGCTCTGTTTAAGCAGACTTCCTCTGTACTGGGTTTTTTTGTTTGTTTTTTTTTTTTCTTTTTTTTGGCTCCCGTTAATTCCAGGCAGAGCTGATCTGTTGTTTAATCAGCCATTTTCAAAGCTCTGGGAGACAGGAGGGCTGCCTTTGCCTGCTAGTACCTATTTTGTGACACCACTGCTTTACCTCATGTATTGTAATCTGTACCAAATTGCTCTTTGCCTGCTAAAATGGACAATTAGGATCCAGTTGTAATGCAAATCACACAGTGGAATAAAAGCCGTGGGGAACAAAATCCCAAATAAGTAGTTATGTCAGCCTTTGTTATTTCGTGATGGCTTCAACTCTGCTCCTGCTCTCTGAAGGATCAGGAGGAGTGAATCTGTTGTGCCTTTGTGTTTTACAGGCATGAGCTCCATGTAAGGCTGCCTTTAGGCACTGGCAACCCTGATAGTGTGTGTGTGTGCAAACCTAACAGACATATTCCGCCCACACTGGAAATTTGATGATTGCCTTGTTTTTTCAAAGCTCTGTTTTATATACTACAGGCCAAACCCATGGGGTAATTGCCAGTCTCTGCACAGGGGCTGAGGTGACGTGATGAGAGAGAAGCACAGAGATGCTGAAATTTCAATCTGCCACATAATGCGCTCCTAATCCTGATGGCCTTGTAATTGTGATGCTGTCACTGGTGTTGCTGCAGTTGTTCTTGTCACTGTTTTCCCATGCTTGGTGCTAAATATTGTAAACGAGGAGAAATATTTAGATTTCTAAAAGAATCTAAATTTACTGTGGAATTAAACACACAGGAGCCTGAAAAGTCAAATGGAAGAGGTATATTTTCATTTCAAATGGCGAGTCATAGCAATGTAAAGCGATATTTTGTTGATCCAGCTGCTTTTACTGCAGATCTGCTTTGCATTTCCCCAGGCCACGGGGAGCAAAGAATGAAGCTGAAGGTTTTCTCATCCTTGAGAACCGAGGTGGAATATCTGTGTTCATAAAGTGTTAGAGCTGACAGTCAGGAGGTCACTGCTGTAAGGGTTACCTGAGCTACCTGTGCACTACCTGTGAGATCCAAAGTGAGAGCAATGCCTGTCCACATCTCATGGAAATGGTGGCTTCCAGAGGACAGCAAGGAACAAGTGTGAGAGGTGATGAAGCCAGATGGATGAGCTGAGTTCAAAGTCCTCCTAGAAGCTATGGCAACATAACTTGTATATCTACTCAGAAAAGCCTTTGCAACTACCATAAATGACTTTAAATGGCCTTATTTTCCTGCTAGCAGTGAAATAAGCAGCTTCAATGGGGAGGAGTAAATCCACTTGATTACACATGTTGCTGGGAATAGCACTCTTATTGGTTATTACTAATAACCCAATCTATTACTGGCAGTGTGGCTGCTGAAACAGCCAGTCTTATCTGCCAGGGAATAACTGTACCGTTCCTAAATTTCCAATTACAATGGAACAAGGGCAGTCAGAAGGGCCTCAAGGGAGGAAACTCAGTAGGAAGCAAAGTCAACATGAAGAACTTTGGTTATAAATAACGTGTGTGACAAATGAAATGTATCGGGGCCAGTCTATCTTTTAAGGAGGATTTCTTCCAGGCAAGGCTGAGCTCTTTCCTTCCTTTCCTGAGGCCATCCATGGTGTTTATATGTCAGGTAGTGAGGTGATGGAGATGTTGGCTTATTGTGTAATCTTCTGGAGGAAAGAGGGACTTCTGGACCTTGGATGAGCAGAGCAGCTCAATCTCAGGGCTTCAGCCCAGGATTTAGATGAAATTTCTCCATTGAAATCAGTGGCAAAGCACCTGATCACCACAGCAGGGGTGTTCTCACACAGCAATGGCCTGGGAAATTCTCTCTTGGAATAGATCAGATTCTGCTCTTATTTATGCAATTATAAATTCACTATATTCACAACTGTTTTCATCTGGTGTAAATAAGATCAAGGTCTGGTCCAGGCTGCTTTTTTACACAATGACTGAATTATGGAAAACAGGAAACAAATCTAATGTAAATCTGAATGGAAATATCATGCTCTCTGTTACATCAGAATAAATTGGAAGGATGTCTGTTGATTTTAGTGGAATTCATCTGGATTTACACCAGACTGTGGCTCAGCATTTGTCAGTTGGCTGTGCACCGACATCAAAACTGAAACCATGCCACCTCATCTCAATAGCTTTGAACGTTTTCTCCCTTTTCCTTTATATTTAAGCAGTTGCCTCTGCATCCTGATGGCTGATTAGCCTTTTCAAACAAATAAACCCCTGCAAACAGGCATCAACAAATAAGCCTTGATCTCACTAGCATTTGCAGAATCTAAATGATGAATATGAAGTACTGAGCTTGGGTTTGGAGTCACTTAAACTTGCTCCTGCTCCTCTGTGTTCACACTTTAGAGCAGCAGGATTGAGCTCGTAGGGGGACAGATCTTGACAAAACTATTCTGATTTCCCCAAAGGAGGGACATCCCAAAGGCAAATTCATTGCCCTCTCACCAGCATTAGGAAGGGCCAGCAGTTTCCTAGGATGCACAGGGTTTACCCTTCAGTAGATCAGCAAAATATTGTCATTCCTTCACTCTTGCTGTCTTCAGGCAGAAGGTCAGAATGGAGCCAAAACCCTCCCTAATGGATCTAATAAGGAATCTAATGAATTTATTAGGGAATTGTGTCACACTCTGTTCCCACAGGCTAGTTCCTCTGCAGGGGAACATGGGAACCTGTGGGTACTTTTCATGGGAAAGCAAGAGGGTTAATTAATGCCTGAGCAACAAATTTGACTCTCTGAATGAAAGTTGCTGGAAAAAGACAAAATCTGAGCAAGAGCATAGCCATGTCAGCCCTTCCCTTGATTCTCGTATACTCCAGTTTCTTATTTCATTCAGTTTTTAATCTGTGCTCATGTTTCTCTTCAGATAATTAGTAAAATGCATCTTAATTAAAACAAGAGGAGGAGAAGAAGACACACAAATGAAAGCTCTAAGTCAATGGGATTCAAGGAGGGGCAAAACCAGTATTCAAATATAAATCTTGAGACAAACATGATAATAACAGTTACGGAGAGTGTATTAAAGTAAAGAGTTTTCTGAATCTTTAAGGTCCATTCAAACCCAAACCATTCTGTGATTCTATGATTCCTGAAGGTGAGCTCTATCTAATTGTGAGCACTTTCTCATTGCTGCAGACCCTGTGTGCAATGTCTTTGCTATCTTGTTTCTGTCCTTCGCAGCATCCTGGAATGCCAGGAGGCACCTGCCAGTGGTGGTGTTGATACACAAACAGAAGCTCCAGCTTTCTCATTATCCCAGCCTCTCTAACTCTGTTTGCCATGTACCACACGCTTGTTCCATCCATGCCAGTGAACTTGGAAGCAAAGACAGAGCATTAATGAGAAGAAGCTGGGTCGTGGCCCAGCCCAGCTCTCTGAAGGACTGCACCATATGCAGTCTATGATCACAGAATCATGGAATGTCCAGAGGTGGGAGGGACCCACAAGATCATCAAGTTCAGCCCCTGGCCCTGCACAGACCCCCCAGCTCTCCCCTGAGCATCCCTGGGAGCTCCTGGAGCTCTGGCAGCCTCGGGGCTGGGGCCATTCCCTGGGGAGCCTGGGCAGTGCCCAGCACCCTCAGGAGGAAGAACTTTTCCCAACATCCATCCCAATACCCCTGACACTGCACCAGCTTTTCCTCAGTCCTGTCCCTGTCCCAAAGCAGAGCTGTCCCTGCCCCTCCACCTCCCTGAGGAGTCTCCCCTCAGTCTCCTCTGCTCCAGAGGGTTTGCACTGGACTGCAAATATCCATAATCCTAGGGAACCAGCTAAAGTCAAATTTCCAACCTCCTTGGAGAGTCTCTGGTCTTTAGTCACTGCCTGTAAATGATCCAAGTGCACATAAGAATAAAGCTGATATTGAGGTGGATGTAATGGGGCCACCAAATAGAGTCAAGATAGAATCACAATTGCAGAGACATTTTCTGCTCCAGCAATACAAGAAGATGGGGGGCAGTTTTTAGTGTTTATAGGAGTAAAACTCTTTAGGCAAGGACCTTAAAAGTGGGAATAATTATAATTTACTGTTCACACTGTGCAGTGAGGAATCAGGCCCAAGCTTGTAGCTACAAGCTTTAGCTATAAATGCTGGGGACTGACTGTGCTGTACAGAGATTTACTGAGTCACAATGATTTCAGAACTGCCTTCCCCAGGGAATGGCACTGTTTTATTCCAGTATGGCTGTGAGACTCTACACTTGATTCTGATCTTATTCTGAAAATTCAAGTGATTTTTGGTGGGTATGTGCCTGACTTACTCGCATATGCATGTAACGTGCCTTCAAGAACTGATACAACTTTGACAAGATTCTTATGCAAGTTATTCTTCTAATTAAACCCTATTATGTTGGGAAGAATTTTGTCCATTTCCTCACAGAGACTCTGTGAACACTGAGCTGGGTCTTACGGCTGGAATCAGGTTTGCCCATGACAGCAGTAGAACAGTTTAGCCTTTAAACCCAGAGTAAACTTGCAAACTCCATTTGATAAAAAGAAATGCATTAATGGATTCTGTGGGTGATCTCCTGAAATGTCATTTGAATAGTTTTGACTGTGCATTTGTTTTATTCCTGGGAAATTTCACAGTACACAAAGACTTTAGTTTCCCTTCTTCATTTGCCAAGAATCTCTTTGAAAGTTGTTTGTAATATAGACTGAGGTTTGGGCCAGATCTTTAGCTCACACAAGCAGATGCATCTACATTGACTTCTCTAAGAAGATTTTGATATACCTGAGCTGAGGATCAAGGACAAGAAAGAGAAAGAAAGAAACTGCTAGGAATGAAGCTTTTTGACCAGGGGAATAGTTACTGCAGGAAACATATTATTTAAAAACAAAAAATCAAAAATTGATTTTTCTAAAATTACAGACTCATTCTTTGGGATATGAATGCCTAGAACGTGTCTTCCTGACCCACTGCCATTCTTCCATCAATCCCTTTTTATGCTGTTAATTTGAGGCCTTTCCCACTGCTTTCCTGCTCTGCCTCCCAGGGCGTGTGCAGGAAACACTGGGTGGTTTGAATTAAAATATTCCACTGTACAAAAATTTTAAAAATAATTTAAATATAAAGTCTTTGCTGATAGCAAACTGGAAAATGTGGTGCTATGGATGACCTTGGATTTTTGTAGATGATTTTAGTGCTTCTAAAAGCAAATGCTCAAAAGCCAAGTGCTGAGAATGCTACAGACAATATTTTTGGATTGATGTGTACAGATGTGCTCAGATCAAGGCGAGACAAGACAGATGTGGGAGTAAGGAGAACAACCCATAGACTAATGAGATACTAACACGGGGAATAAAAAGAGATAAGAAGGAAAAAGGAGTTAACTGAAGCCTTGGTCTAGCCCCGAGCTCATTAGCAAGTGATGAGCAAGTCATGGCTCTGAGAGATGTTCAGAAGGACTCCAGACATAAAATCATGAGGCAAGGCTGCATGACAATGGAGTGCAGAAAAAGAACAATTCCAGGTTTAAACCAGGGTTTAAGCTCTGGATACTTTTGGCTAGATCTGCTCAGTTCTGGCTGCTTACAACTTCCTCTGAAGCTTTTAGTGCAGTCAAAGGATGCTGGAAGAGAGGAGTTTCCTGCTGCCAAGCCACCACCATCACTGGGGAGGTGACTCTTTTGTAGTTTAATAGTTTCCAGGCCTGTCAGTGCAGTGCCTTTCTCCCACAGCCAGGAGCTCATTTCGTGTATATGAAAGAGGACAGAGCTGCTTTTCCTCTTAAATGGAGAGAAGAAAGATTCCTGACAGGATCCCAGTGAAGGCACTGGACTATCAAATGCTGGGTGTAAGATTGTTGCTGTCTGGGTGAAAATGAGACGGCGGACGGAGACGAGAGATCTCTATAAGCTGAATCCTAGAACTTAAGTTTTATTACAAAAGGTATGGGGTGCAAGCTAGGACCCTGCTTAGAGCTGCCAGCCACAGCTCAGAGCAGGCCCAGGAGAGAACAAAGGACTGAGGAGCCAGAGATAAGAGCAGAGCAGGGAGATGAAGAGGGGGAGGGAAGAGAGAGAAGAGAGCATAAGAAAAAGAAGGGAAGAAGCGAGAGAGCAAGAGAGAGAGAAAGAGAGAAGAGAGGAGAGGAGAAGAGTAGTAAGAGAGGAGAAGAGCAAGAGAGAAGAGAGCGAGCTTCTGGTTACAATGTGATATATGCTCTTCTATGTTNTGCTGCAGGTGCTTGAGGAAAGAACACGAGACCAGGAGATCCTAGGACGTGGCCTTTCCTATTCTAGCTTCTGGAAGCTCATGCTCTTCCCAGCACTTCTCTATCCTGTTGCTGTTCACTGAATTATTGTTTCTATTTTCTGTCACTTCGAACAAGGGGAAAGGAGAGGAAGCTGGTCTAAAAATCAATTTCCAATGTGTTTCCCTGTCTGTCTGCTCCCTACAAATAGTTGTTTTTTTCTTAGGGATAAAGGCAGAAGATAATTCCTTTAAGTGGCAATTAAACTCCAGGTGGCTGTAAAAAGCTGCAGCTTTCTCCAGCTCCTGCAAAGACACAGCTTGAATCCCAGGTTTCCCTGCTTCCCTAAACCAGGAGATTTTTTATTCCTGGCTTTGTTTTGTGTTTGGTGGTGATTATACTTCTCCAGGGTAGCCCAAAGTGATTGGAGCAGCAGGGAAAATGACAAGCTGAGGATACTTCATAAGCTGGCTGTGCCCTTTTTCCAAAATGCACTAATTTCATAGAGCAGGGAACAGTTTCATCTCAATCCTGATTTGAACTCCTCGTGTTTTACCTGGAAAACCTCTGTTTTCCAAGCAGTGAGTCCAGTCCAATTTCCTTTTACCCCTGCTGTGCTGGAAAGCTTTAGGAAGAGACTTCGATCATGTTGGATGGAATTCTGAGGGCTGGTGGAGCAATATTTGTGTTCCAAGGCTCCAAGTGAATCTCAGCTGCAGACTTGTGTGATGGCTTTGGCTCATTAGCTAATGAGGTTAATGAGAACACCTATATGAGCCATCTGATAGGAAGGGGTTGTGTCTAGCCCTGGTGATTGCTCAAGATGACAGAGCTGGCAGCCAGCAGAGCACAGCAGGGCAGAGTTCTATCTCATCCCCCCTCTGGAGTAAGTGGATGGACATGGACATGGGCACAGGCATGAGCTCGAGGAGATGGGTCATATTCAGCCTGCTGCTGGGCTTGTGCAGGGGGCTACAAATGTTCTCCATCACCAGGGAGATTTGTGAACCTTGAGAGCTGCAGAGCCAGCCCACACCTCCACCACCAAAGAAATGTGAGCCACCAAATCTGAGAATCTCTCTGTCTCAGACAAGCTTACTATCAATGACATCTCATAGCAGAATGTTACCATTTCTACCTGGTTTTAATGATTTATCACCCCTGAATTATGCACCATGGATGACAGTAATGTTCTCTGATGTGGACTGGTGGATGGAATTACATCTCTCTCTGTTTGGTGTGCTAACAGAATCAGAATTAATATTTTGTCTTGCCTGGCTTATCTTGGCTAGCAGGAGCTATTATTTCATCTACTCTGTTTCTCTTCCCTCTCTCTGTCACAACTGAAATAATTTGAATTTGAGGTATACTTGAAACAGGACTCACCTCAAATCAGATTTCCAATTCCTTGACCAGAGTCCAATCCCAACACTATCAATCTCCACGGAGTCCAGGCAAAGTCAGTCATGGGATTGGATGGATGGATCAAGCAGGGAGAACACATTTTGTGGGTGACTGCAGACACTTGCATGCAAACACATTTGACTTTGACATGCCAGTCAAGGCAGGGAAGAGTAAGTGAGAACCTGCTCCACAGCAGCCAGCACAACACATGGTCCTGTGCCCGTGCCATCCCTCACGGGGCCTTGGGGACATCCCTGGAAGTGTGTGTCCTTGCACACCCAGAGGATCCTGCTGCACGGCTCAGAGAGTGTCTGGGCACACCTGTGGGTGAAAGCAAAGAGCATTTGGTTACTCACAATCTGCTTTTCCTCTGCCTTTTCTCCTTCTGTGCTGTTCCCACTAGTGCTGAATTACAGTCACCGTGACTGGTTCCTCCCTCCCAGTGTGGGATTCTGTGTTGGGTTAGATTCCATACATATTGCATTGTTTGCCTTCTTTATTTCCCTTTCCCCTCCCTGCTCAGGGTTGTTTGTTTTTTCTTCATGTGTGGCATAAAAAGGCTGTTTGAAGAGAAACTGCCCAGTTCAAATGAAAGGCAATGTTGCTTTTGGAAGATCCAACTGAAGCCTGAGAAGAACTGATAGTAAATTATGAATTAGCTGGAGATTTTTATCACTTCTTTTCTTTGTCCTTACTTTTTCTTGTCTTTTCTTCCCCCTCCCTGTGTATTTTCTTAACCCTAATTAAAATGTGCTGGGCACAAAAGTGTAATGAAGAGCTAGACTCATTACTTTTCTTTATGGCAAAATCCAAGGGGAACAGAACTCTAAATGGGCTCTGGTTGAGTCCCATCTCCCCCCATAAAGAGTGTAATAAATATCAGCCACATTGATTTTCCTTCTCCTGAACCCTTCCTATTTGTTCTGGTCTAAGTGCACTGTTTTCCTCTGAGGTTCTTTTACTCTAACTGTTCTATTATCTGTTGTTGTTCTTAATCTGTGTTGAGTGTGTAATTGAGATCCTAAGAGGGAGGTTAAGAGAAACCCCCTCAGGAAGACATCTGACCTACATGAAGAAAGAGAAAAAATAAAATAAATAACCCAAGCCATTGAGGCCAACTGCTCCATTTACCTGGTTGAGCCATTTCCTTCAGCAAGGACTTTCATCCACTCATTGCAGAGGCTTAGCTTTCTGTAATTAATTCTGTGCATGTGTTTTTAACTTCAACTTGATTTTTGCATTGATTTCTTTGCCTCGGGGGGACATTTACTTGTTCATTCCTTACATCTGATTTTCCCACTACCTGCAGTCACCCACTGAACTGGTGTTATAGGCAGAGGTGAGATGTGGCCCCTTTCCTCTTCCCCTTTTCCTGCTGTGGTTTAACCTGGCCCTGGTGACACAGGTACGTGTTGGGGGTGATGTGGAAGATGTCTCAAAGCACAAATGACAGTTGCTTAATTCCCCTTGGGTTTCCCAGGGAGTGAGGCATGGGCACAACTGAAAACTTCCCGAGAGACTGGGAAACCACGTTCACCTGACCTCAGACATTGCTTTCCATCCTCCTCCAGCCTCCTGCTCTGGGCAGTCTCTGTCCTGAGCAGCTGAACCTCCTGTCCCCCTTGTTCTGCCACTGCCTCAGGGATGTATTGCAAATACATGGAATCCATCATTGCCTGCTTGCTGTACCAGTTCCCAAATCTCAGCAGATAAAGAGTTCTTAGTGTTTTCTTAATGTCTCTTTGTAGTTTATTAAAGGCCTAGGAGGCATGAGGGGGAAATGAAAATGTGACTCAGAAATCCTTGTTCTTAGCCACGTGCCTCCTTCACAATCGCATTTGTAATCAGACTATTACAAGTGAATTATCTGAGCCAAGTGGCAACACTGAAATGGAAGGGCTGGGGAAGGGAGGCAAACTTCCCTCTGGTGCCTTTAGACTTGAGCAGCTTAAAGTTCAGCCACTTTCATCTGCCCCTTTCTGCCCATGCTGGATTTCTGCCGTTTTTACAGGACGATGGCTGGCACTGACAGCTGCAGACGTGGCTGGCTTCTTTTCCCCTCCAGACCTGATGGAAATGTGTCCCTCTTGGGGGGATGTTTCCACCCTTGCCGCAGAGCTTGGAGAGGAGAGCCAAGTGCCCGTGTGGTGCCAGCTCTGCTCTCCCTGGAGAAGCCTTGAGCTGACAGCTCAACTTGCCATCGTGTTTCCATGGCATTGCCATCGTGTTTCCACGGCATTGCCATCGTGTTTCCACGGCACTGCCATCGTGTTTCCACGGCATTGCCATCGTGTTTCCACGGCATTGCCATCGTGTTTCCATGGCATTGCCATCGTGTTTCCAAGGCATTGCCATCGTGTTTCCATGGCATTGCCATCGTGTTTCCACGGCATTGCCATCGTGTTTCCATGGCATTGCCATCGTGTTTCCACGGCACTGCCATCGTGTTTCCACAGCATTGCCATCGTGTTTCCACGGCATTGCCACCATGCCTGCCCCCAGGGATGTCTGATAAACGGGAGAGGATTGGGATGAGGGATTATCAGGCGTTAAGTGGTGCTGCTGAGCCAAAACTCGCACTGCATTCATCATGAGAATCTCTTTTTTTTTCTGCGGAGGATTGCCTGATCCAAATGGGGCAGGGTGAGGAGGTGGCTGCTGTGTCTGGGCCTGTGTGAATCAGTTGGGGCTCCTCCAGATCCTGGCTTGTCTCTTGGTGAAGGTCAGCTCCTTTTTCTAGTGAAGCAATTTCCTATTTCTCAGTAGGGGCTGGATCAAGCCTTTAAGGAATTAGATTCTGTTTCAGTTCACAGCTTAACCTCTCAAAAATTCCCTTTCGATCTCTCCTGTTCTGTTCAGGAATTGCTCTGAATGTATCTATTGACTTTCCATGGAAAGTGGATATGGCCAAGTAAAAAACTTTGCTGCTGAAGATTTTACAGTAGTATTGACCTTCCCATAGATACTGAAGAGAACAGAAAGTCCTGATTCTCTGTAACAGTAAACTAAAATTGTGTTTGATGAGTTCTATAAAGTGCTTATAGATTTTTATTTTTTCCTACTTTGGCTGAAACATCT